>SNQJ01S0067875.1:73621-87824 GCA_010110895.2 Picea sitchensis
GTGGGTGTATGTAACAACCCTAGTTAAATAGTTGCATAAGGTTTATCAAGTATAGTTAAATAAATAATTAACTGTCCTAATGTGTATTAGTTAAATAATG
Organism: Picea sitchensis; assembly: GCA_010110895.2. Taxonomy (NCBI): domain Eukaryota; kingdom Viridiplantae; phylum Streptophyta; class Pinopsida; order Pinales; family Pinaceae; genus Picea; species Picea sitchensis. The sequence goes on from SNQJ01S0067875.1 coordinate 73,722, forward strand.
ATTATTTATTTAATAATATTAATTAATTGTTTATTTATTTATTAATTGTTTAATTGTTTAATATATGTTGATTAATGAATGAATTGATTAATTAACACATTTAAGATTTGGGTAAAGAATTAAAGGATTAATAATTTTAATTTATTTATTAGAAAACTTAAACGTATGAAGGATAAGGCATTAAATGGATGGATAGGGTATTGAATGGAGGGATAAGGTATTAAATGGAGGGATAAGGTGGGTGGAATTAAATGAAGGAGGAGGCGGTGAATGGGGGAAGGATATCAGGGGGTAGAGGCATTCGGGAGAGGGACTTTTGGAAATTGGGGGAAGAAAAAAACATTTCGGAGATTAGGGACTGTATGTGTTTGTTGGTTTGACATTTTTTGGTTTGGAAGTTTGGGTGGACTGTTACAGGGGTGCACCAGGTTGCTGGGAGTTTTGGGCATGGGGGCCAGGAATCCTCACGGAGTCCTGGAGCTAGGGAGCCGGACAGGCTCTGTTCCTAACTGGCAGGGAGGAAAGATTATGTTTTGGGCAGAGTTTTGGGCAGAGCAGCAGAGAGAAAAACCGGAGATTGGGGAAATAACATCAGACAGAGGTATGTATTTTAGTGATTATGTTGTGTTACGTGATGGTTATGTGATTTACTTTCATGTTGTGGATGAATTAGTTTATGCTGAATAAGTTATGGTTAAATGTTGAAGATTAAATTGTACAGAAAAACATTTATCTACTCTCTATTCTTTTAAACTGTGTTTTATAAGGCTCTGTGGGGAAAAAGACCTTACAATCCCAATATCAAAGGTTTGACACTTGAAATCTCCCCCCTTTCAGCATGGAAATGCCTTCAATTTATATGATTGAGAGGCTTAACTACCATGGGATATTTGGTGAAGTGGTTGAGGATATGGTTCCATAAGTTTGGATTTGATCCTAATATAGAGCCATAGAATATCGTTGGATCAAAACCAACCTCATCTCTTCAGAGTCGTCCCTCAAGAAAAGGTGGGATTCACCATATTTTCCTCTAACTAAACTAGTGCACCCCTTGAGTTAGAGAAAGAGTGCCAATGGTTATCCCTAAACAAGGCAAAGGGGAGCCAGCCTAATACAGTGGAACTCCCCCATCATGGACATGGTGATCCACCCTTCATAAATTCTCAAAAAATGGCACTCCCCCAGCATGTCCAGGGGGGAACCACCCTTCATAAATTCCCTAGAAATGGTCGATTTTCCAAGTAAAAGGAATGTTTCTGACCTTTAAATGATGGGTTTCTTCCTCCAACATGAATTAGGGATAACGAAAAATGTTTTTCATGGTTTCAATGAGTTGAAAAACTTGGAAAAGTTCATTCAACACTTATTAAGGTGCATATGACACTTGACAAAGTGCATGCAACACTTAGTAAGGCGCATACGACACTTTGCGACACTTGCAACACTTAGAGTGTGACACTTAGAGTGCGCCACTTAAGTGTGGAATTTTGATGTGTAATATAGATAGGAGGTCACACTCCCATATTGTATCTTTGTAACATTATTCATTCTAATAAAGTTAAGGCATCTTCCTTGGGTGCCTCCCATATATCTATGTTGTGGAGTCTTTATGATTCTTGAATGTTAATATTGACATTGTATTGAATGTATAAGGATCATTGATAATTGGCTAAGTGCAATAGTTCTGGCATGCTTTAAGGCCATAGTTGGAAATGTGCCTATTGTGATCTTGGTTGTATTCAACTTAGTTGTATATCTACCCAACTATAGCTTAAGGCATAGTTATGGGTAAATATTAAGTGAAGGGACATACTTTGGTTGTAGTAGGTGTAGGTTGGCCATGCCCCTATAGTTTAGGCAAGGAAGTTTTAGATGACCTTAGGTTCCAAATGTTGCAACAATGGGTTCCTTGTAAACCTCACCTTGTTGGACTTAGGGAGTTGACCCATTCCTGGGTATGACCGCTAACTAAATTTAGTTGACCATGTCCACATTCGAATTCCACATCCACCTTTTATGGACATGTAAAACTGACATGATCTGTGGATATTTAGTTTGGTGCATGACCAAACCTATTTATAGACAATCCCTCATATCGACCTTTCAATCATCAGATCATGCATATGTTTTGTGCTTCAGTGCAACATTGTCTTTAGAGACAACCACTACTCTCAGATCCACTATTCTTCTCTATGGTTAAATGCCTATCCTAACATGGTATCATAGCTGATGGTTTTGTGATATATCAGATTCACAGATAAAGGAAATGAGATTGTGACAGTGGTGAATCAACGATCTAGTTTTTCCCAATCAGTGATGGGTTTTTCAAAACTGGAGACTCATTGCCAATATTGTTTTGTGAGAATTGTATTTCCAATCATGGGTTATTGAGGCATGGAAACCCTTCCTTTATTTTCTATTCTTTCTGGGTTATTCCCTAATTCTATTGAATGTCTAGAAGTTGTACGCTTGGGTGAGTCAATTGAATTGCATAGTGTATACATCAATCAATCCACTTGTGGATTTGGTGGCTCATTTTGTCAAATCGGGTGGCTCATTGAACGACTCAAGCGACTAATATTTAAAATGTTTTACTGGAGTTATATTCTCCACTCGATTACTCGACAGACTTAAATTTAGGTCAATTTGGATTAATTGTGCTTGGCTGACTGAAATTGTGACTTTGTCGACCTATGGAAAATGAGTTTGCATTCTTTTCTACTTGAAGACTGATGTATCAAACCCTCATTGATTTCTTGCGGATTTTTTTTTACTTACCCATCAAAAAAATGAAGGGCGAACTAAGCTCTTTTTTCTCACGCCAAAACCTTTTATTTTTATCTCGACTTGAATGCATGAATAGATATGATGTGACTAAACCAACATTATATCTTGAGTCAACTGCACAAGGGTTCAATAGTGTAATGATCCAAATTCCTAAAATACCATATAATAACAAAAGTACACACCAAGTATAGAATGTGAGCATGGAGCACAACTCCAATATAGATAAGTTACTCAATAATGCCTTAAATAATAGGGGAACCCCCTCCAAATAATCAAATACCATTCATACTTCACAATTTACATGTCCAATAATGAATACATGATCTTTTATATATAGTTGTTCACACTTGCACATGAGGCCCCTTTACTACTAGGCCGACCCTATTACATATAGTTTACACATTACATGTACATTTAGGCCCATATATTCCCCCCCTTGGGGTCATATCATATACATTTAGCCATATATATGACCCCCCTTCGTTCATAACATAATACCCTCCTTAAAAATTATTTGTCCTCAAAGATTTGCAATTAAAGGCTTCACATGTGATGAAACCAAGTAATACAATTTTCTTATGTTCCTACTTTCTTCATTCCATTGTTGATGATCTAACCATGAAAAACCATTTCTTTTCGGTCTTAATCCTTGGTGTCTAGTTGTTGCATAATTTTATTTCCTTTGATTCCATGTATTTTTGTTGTAGATTCTCCAATTTGTAGTGGTTGTTGGTCTCTGATAATAGCTTGTTGAAGATTGGTTTGGTGATGCCTTGTTCCATGAATATTGACAAGTATTCCATATTATTCCTTCATAATGTTGATATCTTCCTTCTTTTATTCCTTTAAATGTTTCCTGGTAATGAGGGTGTCGATATGGTTTCACATTTGGTAGTCTTACTTCACTCTGCACATGCGTTTCAACTATCTTCTTTTTAGAGACAATGGCATCCTCAATTATATTTTCTTGGTATTTTATTACTCTAGCCTTGGATATAATATCATCATATTTGGCATGTACATCCTCTAGATCGAGTTCAACTTCTTTAAGTATCTTCTAGTGACCTTCTTGAATCTTGTCTTCTTTCTCTTTTTCAAAGCTGCAATGTCACCCCATTTATCAAATTTTGACATCCTTCTTCAATTCTGGATTGCATTTTTTATTTTACCTCATCAATATTTAGGGATTATTCAGCCTTATTTCAAATTTCCTTTTCAAGTATTTTGGTAGAGTCTCCATCCAAGATCCTTTATTTTTCTTGATTTTGACAATGCTTCTTTTCTTATTTCAATCTCTTGACCTCATCCAATAGTTTTTTATTATGGTTTCATAGTCTACATATCTCTTCATATTTATTTTTTAAATCTTCCCTCGAGTCATCCTTTTCCCACTATGATTTACTATTCTTTTATTTTCGTCAGTTGTTAACCTCCTTAATGAGTGATTCATTAAGTCATTACATCTTGGAAAACTCATCGTTTTTCTTTGTAATACATTTTCTTAGCTCTTCATTCTCCTTTTGAAATTTGGAGACATTTTCTTTTGATTCATTTAATTCCACTTGAATTTTATGCATCTCCTCCACTTTGTTTTTATCATTCATCCATTTATTTGAGAATAATTCTTCAAATACTTCCCATGTGGTGCTTATTTTAGTACCTTCGTCAAAGTTATACCACCACTTACCAACTTCACCATAGAAACAAATACCTACCCCAAAAGGAGTCTTTCAATGTTTCTTAATCATTCTCAACCATTACCTAGGATTGATTTCGTCATTGTCTTCATCTCCACTAAATTTAGGTATTGTCATTGACTGTTAATTGAGGTCTAACCCCAATCCTTAACTTACAACCTCAGTATATTAAGGATACTTATCTCAAACAATTATAATCCTTGTTCCACTATGTTTGTCTATGTTTTATATTTCTAATGGATTTTGAATCATCTCAATCGGACATTCCAATCAAAAGTTATTATAGTTTGAAGTGAACATACCTTTGAAACCCTGATTTGGAGTTTGTCCTCCTAGCCAACCTTCCTTATGATGTATCTCTGAAATTTAGGTCCTTTTGATTTTGAAATTGTGACTTGTAGTACTCTGAAATGTCTACTTTCCAATGTGCTAGTGAAAAAACCCCCCTATAACTATACCAAGGTTGTAAGTATAGACAGAGAAAATGACTCCCTAAAAGTCAATCTAATTTATTCACTACCCCAAACATTTGAAAATAGATGAATAGAAAGCAGTGAAAGAGTAAGTCAGAAATCATACCTTTTATCCAACGTTTAGTGTTGATCTCCTTAAGCTCTATAGCTCCCAATACTGCAAGTCTCCTCCCAAAGATGACCTGCATCCACAACTAGGAAAACAAGGCTACAAGCATGCTACTTTTATTCATCAATTAAGGTTAGATATAAATTGTTATGTATAAATCAAAGAAAAGACATAAAGCCATCATTTGGAATGGGAAAGAGATTCTTATTCCAATAAAACAAATGTGGAAGCTTACAACCTTTGTAGGCGATGATGATCCATGGTGAATTGGGTTTCCTCTTGACAATGCTCAAATTAGAAACTTCAATAAGCCTCTTATCACAATCTACTAATCACCTCAAAGGGAAGTGAATGGATTGTATGGAGAAAGGGCTAGAGAGGGAATTCTGAGGCAATAACTCACAAAAAGCTACAAATACTTGTGCAAGGAAGGAAAGAGAATTTGGAAAGAGTTTCACCATTCTAATGCTTGATTGTGTAATGATACCCCAATACCTCATTTTATATGAAAAAGGATAGTTATTAGGTTGGGGGAGGGGTCTATGGAAGATGAATTGGTTGGGAAACCTCCAATAGCCCGTAAATTTCACTGAATTCACATACAAATTTTTAATTTTTTCAACTTTTGGGGGTATCACAGCGGGTTGTTTAGTGTGAAACAAGAATATGTATTGGGATATCTAGCATGAAACAAGCATATGTATGCAAGAAATAGTGCAACAAGGCATGTAAATGCTCTAAAAAATGGTTTTTGAAATAGAGTTCCTCAACAATGAATTGGAAAGGAAATTATGCAGAAGTCTGATGTCAATGCCATGTATGAATAGGTAAGGAATTTTAGGGATAGAAGATGCCCCTAATGTGTGAGGTCATAAGAGAAGCTGATGGACGAAATACATTAAAATATATTCACCAATGAGAATGCATGAAATGGTGATTTCGGACCAAAGTTCGGAAGGTATCATCTGTAAAACAAAAATTGTCTCTACAGGGTGGGAATACCCATGATCGAGGAGATAGAACTAAATCATGTGAACAATCAAATACAGCACTGAATCCATTGTCATATAACTATATAAAGTGTATCCTTTAGCAATACAGGATATACATCTCAAAATTGGTCGAGAAGATATAATATACATCTCAAAATTAGTCGAAGATAAACAAGTACAATATGCATCTTCAAGAAGCTAATGATGCATGTGGCTGGAGATGAAAAATTCATAGCTCGAGAAACAACTTCAAGATATTCAAAACTCAGGTAGGAGTAAAATGGGAATGTAAGACTCACTACCTTGAGGTATTTGACAATCCATCAGGAAAATACTGGAGGATCTCGATGATTAGGAAGATAACTTCGTCGATTTTGAATCTAGACTTGACTGGACTCTCGGGATGGCCGACTCATGAAATCCAAGAGATAAACTATCAAAAGTCATACTCAGGTTGGGTAAAAATTCCCTTGGACAAAAGCACGAAAGATGACCAAACTCAGGCAGCATGACATTGACATAAGTTTGTGATGTAGGAGGTGCAACAAACTCTCCATATGTTTGGAAGAGTAACCAAATAGATGAGGACACACATCTATGTAGCAAGAACAAATTCCTAAGGTCATAATAGATCCCAATGCTTGAGGAACAAATTGAAGGATGTGCTTTGTCCAAGGGTGACTATATTTGCTTCTGAAAAAAGAATGGATATTTCTCGTCCCCTCTTTTTGTAATATTTGATTTTTTTTGTCTTTTTCAATTTTTAAACGAGTTTGAAAAAGAATAAAGAATGCTACGTTACAAGGGAGGAACGAGTGTCGGGAGAAAAAGAACTAGTTCCAAGAACATGTAACATACTAATGCTCAGGGAAAGGAGACATATGCAGGATAAGGACACTCAGGGAAAATTCCTCCATGGGTCAAGGGGTCAGACCACAGAGGCAAAATTTGCTGCAAGGATTGCATATAAGGAATGCTTCAAAGGTTCAGTTGAGAGCAACATGGACTCGACATTAGGCCAAATATGCAAAGATGATACCACAATGAGACTAAGCATGACAAAATAAGACCCCTTTGTAAAATTTTTACGATCCCAAAGAATGTAAGATCATTAGTTTTTTCACGTTTAGAGATTCTGAAAAAATGCAAAAACAAGACTCTAGGGAGTAACTTTTTTGTAGTTATTCCAGTTGGCTTGAAAAAGGGTTAAACTTTCACTGAAAAGAAGTATTTTCGAAACCATTTTAACGAGTGTGACAAAGACAAAATCACTCTACAATATTTTCAATTTTAAGGAGTCTGAAAAGAGCTTAACTATGGACTCACAACCTTTTTTTGAGTTTATTCTCCTTAGCCTGAAAAAGTATAAAAGTAACTGAGGAGAACTCTCCCAACGAGACGAATCTCCCGAGGTGTACCTTTTTACGCTATAATCTACTAGCTGGAAAAAGGGTTAAACTCATGCAAGTAGATGTTTATCAGTACCAATTTAACGAGTGTGAATGAATAAGGTAACTCGATGATATTTTCAATTTTAGGGAGTCTGAAAAGAGCTTAACCATGGGCTCTGGGGGGTCCCTTTTTCATAAATAATCTCCAAGGCCCAAAAAAGGTGATAAACTTAAACCAAGGAGAATGTTCCTTTTTCAAAAATTTATTTCCTCAGGCCCGGAAAATGGTTAAACTTACACCTGAGAATACTCTTCTACCGAACCAAATTTACTAGAGCATACCTTTATTCGTAAAATTATCCATTCAGGCCAAAAAAGGGGTAAACTATCACCGAACATATGTGCCTTCAAATTTGAATTTGACGAGCGCAAAGGGAAACAAGATTGCTCGAAAATATTTTCATTTTTAGAGAGTCTGAAAAGGAGTTAAAGAAGACTCCAGGGGGCTACTTTTCTCAAGTAATCCAAACAAGATAAAAAATAATAAATCCAGTCTCGTTGGATGTTGCTTTCGAATTTTAAAGTGAGCTTGAAAGAAAAAAAAGCATTCTCATTAGGGAGTCCTAAGGGTAAGGCCAATAATGATGGTTAGAAAAAATAATGAGGCTTTGATATGTAATCATGAAGGGACTAATCGAAGACTCCCAAGCCTATAGTCAAAACTAACAACACAGACACCAAAATGCAGCAAAGGATCTACCTAGGGCATCCATGTAGAGGTAGGCTCTACCACCTAATTACGACACTTCTAAAGCATCAAAGAATATTTCATGTCGCACTTCGGTGGGGTCGAACCTATGGAAAAGAGAAAAAAGACTTTGAGATGCAAAAAGTGGGAATGAAATCCTAACTTATATGAAAAAGTTGGAAAAAACAACTTTTACCAAAGGATGTCGAAAATGTAACCAATCCCAAAAATAATTACCAAAACAAAAGGAGAAAAGTACTGAAACGACCAATAGATAACTCATAAGTGAATTCGAGTAGCCACCAAGCCAGGAAAAAATGACAAAGGGGACCAAAAATGGGCAAAAAGGGGAAAAATAGTCTATAAATAGAAGTGGACATCTCATTTTCACCATTGCAAATTGGAAATTACCAAAAAGGTAAAAAAAACCCTTCGTCAAAAGAGTGGATTTCAGGAGCTACAATGGATGAAACAACCTTCTACTTGGACCAAGTAAGTAAAAACCACTTCTTCTTGCATTTCAATTCCTTTCTTTTAAGTTAATTTTATGTTTGGGATGGGAACACCCTTGTAAAAGGGCCGTGCCTGCGTGTATGTAGGTTTTCCAAGGCCAACCCACGTATGTACTCAGGAAGAAGAATAAACAACTTGAGTACATACACAACTGTGTAGTAAACAACCCGTGTACACCTCCCTTTGTATTAAAAAAAAATTAAAAGGAAAGTATTAACTCTTCTCCATATTTTCATGTGACAAGATGCATTTTTAGTGGAGGGAGAGAGAGCATGAGGATCTTGATATCTTGGTCAAGGAGGACCCTATGGCCATTACCGCACTGAAACAATGTGGTTTATGGAAACTCTTCCAGTGTTTGTTTATGAGGGCACAAACGAGGCTACTCAACGCTCTCGTGGAGTATTGACATCTCGATGTAGAATATTTTATGCTAGGGGGTCAGTCACTAACCATGACTATAGAGGACATTTACTTTCTGACTGGCCTCTTGAGAAGATGGAAACCAGTCAACTTGAGGACATTTCCTCTGGGGTCATTCAACATTGAGGATTATATCCATGTGTATTGTGAGGTTGGTACTGAGAAAGTGGGTTCTCAAGTGACGATTCATAATATCACCAGCCTCTCTCTATGAGTGATCCTACTTCTAATCGGGAAGATTACTGGATCCACGACACTCCATCAGGCCTCACGCACACATATGCATTGTGAAATTCAGTGTTTGGAGGCACAATTTTTTATTGGAGTACAACCATGCTAGAGTGCATTAAGAGACAACTCATAGAGTGTCTTAGGCATACCAACAAGAAATTTGGTTTTGGTACCATTTTATCCTCCTTCTTCTTCAAGAGGGTGCCCATTTTTAGTCCCAAAGAGATAGTATGGGGGCATGTAGCCTCCTTTCCAGTAGTGAGCAAGTGGAAAATTTACATCTTAGAAGGGTGGAGGGAGGAATATAAGGAGCCTTGATGACAAGTTTTTAGCGGTGGGCATGTCCAGGATCGATTATCGAGGGATTACCTTATCTTGGGATCGATTCCTCAGAGATATCCAGCCACATGTTTGTTCCTCTAACAAAAGAGCATGGACCCGGATAGGTAACTTATATATATTTTAAAGTTTATTAATTTTTAATTTTCATATATATCTTTTTATGTATGTGTAGAGTACTAACTCGTGAATATGTTATGTACAGATGTGGGGCATGTTTGACCGACATACTTTTCTAGAACAGGCATCATCCTCAACTAGAGGTGGGACCAACAACAATAGGAGGACCAAAAGTTGTGGGAGGACCCCCAACCAAAGAGGATGATAGAGTCTTACGACTACAGAGTGGAGGAGACCTCACTCACTCTCACTCATTAATGGATTCCTATGGTGAGATCGAGGATCTCCCCCTATCTATGCAACCACATGTAGTAGGGATGCCTCAAACTTGGAATCTGAATTGTTCTGACGTCTTGAAAACTCTGTCTTTAATTACAATAGGGCCGATATGCCTCGACCTTAGATAGCATTGGGCCATTTATGTGTCGAGGTAACTTTTGTACTATTTATATTTTTTGAGGAATAATCCCAACAATGTAGACCGATGATGTTTGAGGCTTTAATGCCAACTTTGTACTCATAACACATTTAAGACACACACACACACACATATCTACATCTTCTTTATTTATGGAAATTTGTTTTACAAAATGTATTTACATGTGTATGTTTGGCGATTTTTATTTTTTTATATGTGAGAGCAACATGCCAATCTAAAACTTGATTAGCTAAAGTATATGTTAAATGATTAAATCTACTAGGAAGATGGATATACATAATGTAATTGAGTATCATTCTAATAGATGTACCCTGAAAGGAATCATTGGTGATGAGTGAGATCATAAACGTGGTAAACCCATTTTAGCTTGGGACACAAACAACGAGCATCCAAGAAGTAGAGCACGGGTGATAAATGCCATGGGACAAAGCATCACGTAGTAATTCTATCACTACGTTGTACTAAAAAACATTATTAGTTGTGTTGCCCTGGTGGAATGCCTCGAGGAAGATAAAAGGCGACCTCCGGGTGTGAAAATCACTCAAGATGAGGAAGAAAGACTGCGAGTGTGTCATCTAGTGCCATCCATGAGGGCAAAGGTAAACCTTGAATTCACTTGACATCTTCCACAATGAAAAATAAAAGACATAAATAACTACATGTTCACTAGTGCCATCCGCGAACCCAAAGTAAACCTCTGATTCACTTGACATCTTCCACAATGAAAAATAAGACATAAATAACTACATGTTCACAAGACAAAAAATACAAAAAATGTATAAGAGGCTATACATATATACAAGAATCCACCTAGGTGACCAACCTAAGAGTAGTACTTCTTACGTTAGAGCCCATTTCTAGGCTCCACCAAATCATTTCCTTCAAAATCAACCAGACTGAGTTGGTTACTAATTACTGGTTCTACTCTATTATCTGAGTTATTGACCTAGGGTTCATGTCTTTCGGGTCTCCAACAAAAACCTCTAACACTATCATCCCTCCTGGTAAACCAGAAGGCAACGCAACATGAAAAATGTTCCGTAGAGTCTCACCTGAGATAGCTTTAATGGGTGGTTGTAAGACTCATGTGTTTATAGCCTAGGATTGAGCACAAGATATGGGATCTATATTCTATACCATTTATTATAACTTGTGATTGCAACCTACTGTTATTCACAACTTATTCCCTCAATATTGCAACAACATTTAAGCAAGCAATGTAACAACTCATTCATTCATTAAGCATAAAAAATAACTACTGAAAAGATGGTAAATATATGCATGCATTCATCCCATTACAAAGATGTTACCGTGGTTCACCCCCTCTTGGGATACGTCCACAAATATTTGGCTCTTGGCTCTTTTATTATGGTAGTTTTTCATATCCGACGCTACACGCTTACAATTCTCCTTAGATGGGTAAGATCTATATGAGGCGAACTAGATCCCACCAGGCTCCTTATCTTGTGATCTAATTGTCAATTCTTCCTTCTTTCCTCTCCTCTAGTTCAACAACTTACAAAATAGTACATAACAAAATTTTAATTTGCATGGACTCGTGCATATCTATGATGTAACAATGCAAAACCAAACTAACAAGAAGGAACCCCCTATGATATCTACATATCTATATTTATATATTTCGGGCTCTTAAGCCATTTACAATATATTACCAAAAAACTAACCCTTTCGACATTAGGTCTTCCTCCCATGCGCGCGTGCTATGTTTTTCTTACAGCTGTCGCTTTCCTTGTGCAGGCCTTCTTGGATGCGCGCGTGCTATGTTTTTCTCCAACTGTTACTTCAGTTTCTGCATGCTTTATTTCCCCATGTTCGTCCTTCTTTCCACTTCGGCCTGCTGCCAACATGCCCCCAACACTGACATGTGGCTCATCCTAAGACACCTAATCCTTTTGAGCTTCCTCGATCTCCTTTGTGATCCTATGGAACTTTTCCTTCAGCTCTATTGTTTATGTTAGTGCCTGCACGATCTTATCCTTGATTGTGTCCACTACTTAGAATGCCACTTCATCGCTCAACAATCCTGCACATTCTGCATGGGTATATGTTATCTATGTCTTATCTTCCTCTGCTTGTGCTAGTACTTCTGCTACCTGCTCCTGTAATGGCTCAATTTGAGCCCTAGCTCCTATTTCTCAGTTTACACAGAGATTAGGTTTTTTTGCAATTTCTTAATCTCTTACGTCCCTTTGACACGTTATGGGATTGGTATGGTATTTTTCTTCTTCTTGAGCTCTTGGATCACTGCATTGATCCTTTCCTCTTCCTTGTCCCACTATTGGACCTATGGATCTTCCTCCAACCTTATCCAAAGCTGTGATACTTTATCGAACAAGTTAGCTACTGTGCTAACCTACTGCTCTATCTCCTGCAGCTGCGTTGTTGCTTCCTGCTTCCTTTTCTCCTTCATTGCCGATGGAGTGGTGGGTATGAGCTATTCTCATAGATTCTCGATCTCCTTCTGATATTCTCGATGGCCTGCGCAATCTGATCAATCTTTTCTGCTACTGGAAGTTTGTTCCCTTGTGTGGTGTTTGGAAGTTTCTCAAAAATTCCTGCTACTCTTCGTTCCATTTCGTTCTTTCTTTCTTTTTCCTCCCAAGTTTCGAACTTGGCCTGCTCACAAACGTTTTCCAGCACCTCCCATTTCATTCTTTCTTGTTGTAATTCGACTAAGTTTATGTGTGCACGAGACTATACCTCATGGTCGGCGCTAACCTGCAACTTGTGTAGTGCCCTTGATGGCATCCGCGTCAAGACCAATTGGATGTGGTTTAAATCCTTCAAGGGTGTCTGCCCCACAATTTCATCCATGTGAATCATTCTAGGTGTGATGTAGATCGTTGCATTTGTGTGTGGTAATGAGTGGACCATATCTCTTTCTTCTACCTCCACTCTTTCGTCGGTATGTGGTGTTGATGGCTCTATGCTCTTGTTGTTGTCTTCTATTTGTACTTCCCCGAATTTCTTAAGGAACTGTCCATTTCTGCCAGCTCTTTTTGTAGTTTTTCCCTGTGATGTAATGCATGGTCGAAGTCCTCAGCTAGATAATCCTGGACCATTATAGAGATCATGTCCCCATCATCCTCCGTAATCATGTATTCTGGCGGTGCTCATTTTTACTTTTACTTTTTGCGCGTGCCTCCTTCCTGCGTGGTTGGTCTCTTATTCCCCCTGGTTCCTGTGTGTTGGGATTTGAGGTAGTATCCTGTGCTCCCTCAATTCATTTCTATTTTTCCTTGGTTGGCTATGTATTCTTCTTCTACCCCTTCTAGGTTCCTGTCTTCTTTGGTCCTTTGTCTGTCTGTGTCGACTTGCCTTGGCCCGTTCTTGGTCTCTTGGGCACTTGGATTTCCAGAGGCCGCATTTCCCCCTGCTCTGCCTCTCCTTCTGCTGTTCTTTTCGACACTTCCTGGGAAATGGATGGAATATTCCATTCGTCGGGCCATTCACTAATGAACATATCGATATCACCCTCTATAATGAAGCAGTACATATGTAGCCATTGTTTAGCTGGATCCTACCATGCCTGTATCCACATTGCTTGTCGTGTGGTCTGGAAATTGGCGATGTCTGCATATCGCGCGACAACCTTGGGTGTTATTCTCCATGATTGGATGATGGATTCCTATATGTATCGTAGGTATGTGTTAAGGTCCTAACCCTCACATAGGTAGATCAATGTATTCATATGTAATAAAGGTCAATATTAATAAGGCCTTTCAATAAAATAGAATAAGGTGGATGTAAGAATACCTAATAGAAGCTTTCGCTTATAGAAGGATCTTCCTCTAGATGCTTCTCTTAATAGACATATTTA
>SNQJ01S0067876.1:8647-33517 GCA_010110895.2 Picea sitchensis
TACTTATTATATACTATATTTAATATTCAATAATAATTATATTATTAATTATTATCTTTAGAGAATGTCTTCCCGATGTTTTCCAAACATCAATAGGTGATTTGCCTATATATGATGAATATGATGATGATTATGGTGTTGACTTCCTAGAACAACCAGTTGCATGTTCTCTATCAGAAAATGATCATTTCCAGCAGTGTAATGAGAACAATCAACCTACATATCACAGTCACAAAGAAGAAAGTATTGAATCAGCTGAAGGAAATTCTTTATCTTTATGTTTTTCTTCATTTAAATTGTTGAAAGAAAATTCTAATATCATCATTGAAGCAAAGGAATGTGTGTTGACGCCAAATAACACTAATTCACTAGAACAAATTGACAATAAATTGCAGCAATATTCTCATGTGTTTGATGACCCTATTATTTGTTATGTAGAAGGTCTTGTCAGTTCAAAATTGAAGCCATTAGTCGAAGATGAATCTGAAAATGAGTATGTTCAACAATCCAAAGAAATTGAAAAATGTGCATATGACAATAGTGAAGAAAATGAAGAAGGTTTTGAATTAGGTAAAAGAACCTTGCCATTGTGTTTTGCTTCTTTCAAATTGTTGAAGAAAAATGTTTATAATGTTTCAAATCAGAAATCCTCCAAGCATGATGTTGAATATGAAGAAAGAAGTGGACTTGCAAATGAAAACTGTCTTCCATTATGTTTTTCTTCTTTTGAATTGTTGAAAGTGAATCATGAGATAATAGAGGAAACAGTGAAGTCTTACTACATTCACAGTGACATTGTTTTACATGAGGAAATTGTTATCAGTGAAGAGGATAAACAACCTTCTCATACTTTTAATGACCCTTTTGTTGATTACATGGAAGGTTATTTCAGTTCAAATTTGCAGCTTGTGATCAACTACCAACTTGGAAATAAATATGACGGTCAATAAACATCAGTGTTAGATATGGATTGCTTGCCACTAGGGGTTTCATTTCATCCAGCACTATCTTCTGATTCAGAAGATTGTTATTTCCAGCAGTCTCAACATATTTTTCAGCCTTTTTGTGGTAATCAACAACTTGAATTACATGAAAACAACGATGCAGTGGAAGAGGTGAAACATGATTTTTGTTTTATGTATGTTCTGGAGGCAGAAAACAATCCCAATATTTTTAATTTTTTGAGATTTGAATTTATAGATAAATTTTTGAATGACTTATCAGTAAACAGGCTTTGGAGCAAGAATGTGCAAAGAAAGAAAAAAGTGGATAAAGTGCTTTCATGGTTTCATTGGAATTTTGATTTCACTTTATTGACATATTTTTCAATAGTTAGGCTAGGTAGGAGTGCAAATAAGATCAGTACTACGAGCATTTCTTTTAGCAATCTGCATTTTTCATTTTCAGCTTAGTTTCATATTTCAATTTGGAGCCTATACATCTTTGGGTTTTCAGCAAATGCAGGTTACAAGTTACAGTTGGAAAGTTGAGTTTGGGATCATCCCAATGGATAGGTGCCTAGTCTACTATTCTTTTCTATCTCACAGGGACGAGAGCATCCTTATTGGAGCCAGTTGTTAGCACCATGATTTTCATAGCTAAGGTTAGAGGTTTTTCAACAATTTGAAAAGTCATGCTTGTTACCACCCATATTTATTTTATTCCTTGCATAATCTAACATCTCCAAGGGTCATTTTCAAAAAGAATCTTATCATTTATTATTTCCATTTCCATTTGCAAATGCGCGCTAAAAAATTTGCTATGCGTTGCGTAGAGCACTTCACTGCGCAAAGGATTTTCTCGCACAGTGGATGTTTTTGCACATAGGATGTCATTGCGCAGTGGATTTCATTGCGCAGCGGGCGGTCATGCATGGGATGTTATCACACATAGGATGGTGTCACGCAAAGGATGTCATTGCGTAGTGGATTTTGTCGCACAATGGATTTCGTCGTGCAGTGGGTTGTCACGCATAGGATGTTGTCACGTAGAGGATGTCATCACGCAGTGTATTTCATCTTGCAGTGGATGTTGTCATGCATAGGATTTTGTCACGCAAAGGATTTTCCTACGCACAGGCTATAGGTCACACTGCGCAAATGACTGGTTTAGTGGTCAACTTCAAGATCACGTTTTGACCAACTAGAGAGGAATTTTGAAAATCCCCGAGAGGTTTTTGTTAAGGACAAAACAAATAATAAAAACCTCTCTCGGATTTGAAATAATTTTCAATTTTTTGGAGATTCGAAGAAATATTTGAGCCCTATTGTTCAAATTTCATGATTTCCTGTCTAAGACATGTTTTTGCGACACGTATTGCAGCCATATGGAGATGAATTTCAGGAAACAAAGAGAGGTTTGTCTTTATAATGAACTTAAATACAGAACCCTCTCTAATTTTCTAAAAATAGTTTTTTATTAGCGAGATATGATGTCATATGTAACGCCTATTTTCCCCATTTGTTGCGCAATCCATTGCGTTTTTGTTGTAGGTTATTGTTGCGTAGAAGACTTGTTGTGCATGAGTGAAAAAGTGTCCAGCAATGCACATGATGACTTATCACAACCATATGGTCAAATTTTGATCATGCTCAATGATTGTAAAGAATATTTCAGTTACAATTATGATTTGACACAGTCGAGTTTTCTATTTTTAGTAAATTCGTTGAAGTTATTGTTCTCTTTTAAAGAAATTGGATCCATGATTCTAGGAGAGAGTAGTTTGACCCTAGCATCCAAGGATGACATTATTTTTCTATATATGGGGATTGTTTTCATGTAAAAGGGGTTGGTTGAAAAAATAGTGTAGACAGTGACTATTGATTGTAGTTTGTTTTGATCCGATTGAAACTTAATGAAAAAGTCTTGAAGCTTTGATGAAAAGATTCTAATGTTGGCAGTCTGATGTATGGTATTATTTCTTTGTGTATGTGCTTTCCTGTGCTCTTATATTCACATCTGTAAATTTCTGTCTAAATCGAAATGTGATTTCGAATCTAGAATTCACTGCATAGTGCTCTAGATTCGTGCCATTTAGACAAACTATGTTTATTCTAAGTTAACTTTGAATTCATCCTCAGCGGTGCTCCGAGTTTCTTCATGTGTTTTTCTCTCACCACAGATAACGATTTTTAACTGAAATATTTTTGCTTATTTATCCTTTATCCTCTCAAGTCGAGTCACTAAGTCATTTGTTTCTATCGTTTTCTTAAATTGACTCCATTGCCCAATGTTACTTTCTCTCTTTCTTATCCTACCATGCCTTTTAAAACAAAAATAAACTTGTCCTATTGCAGAATCTAACCTCTGTGCATTTATTGATGAAATATTTGAGTTATTACCAGTCATTAGACATATGAGAGAGCCCTCTCTAGTTGTATAGGCTAGAGTACAATATAAAATTGGTTGAAACAGTTACCTCGGGGATTTCTTTGATACATCCCAAAGAAATGACTGAGTGCTAACACAACCCACTCATAAACCAACCAGAATTTCCAACCATTTCCCCTCTCCCAACATTTTCCTCCCTGTCTCTCAAATGATCCCCCGAATTTCCAACTCATCCCCTCTTATCCGTCCATCCACTGACCCCCTCCATCATAAATTTTCCATCTCCCCTTATCATTTCTCATAAATTATTCCTACCTACCCTTAAAACAAATAAAATACTCAATTCTTTTTTGGTTGCATTACTTAATTAAAAAAAATAATAATAATGATAAAATCTAATTAGTTGAATAATTAATTTACTTAGACAAATTAATGATTTAATTACGTAATTAACTTTTAATACATTTATGACTTAATTTCCCTTACTTAATTATAATCAGTGGTTACTCTAATTGGAGTGTGTTGAGCGCTCAACACACACTAAAATCTTTTTGAAAATTTTTCTCTTTTGGGTACCACTTGTTTTCTTTTTTTTCTTCTTTCAGAATTGAGTCTGTTGTGTAGGGATCATTAAGTTTTTTTTCCATGTCTCATCATCAATCACATTTGGATTTATTTGGACCTGTTTAATTGAAACTTTTTCTCTAAAAAGAACATGGCATTTTAACTAAGAATTCATAGTTAAAATTGTGATCCACCCACCTATTTTCGGCATCAAAAAAATCCGAGTAGTAAAATGACCACGTAACAATGATAATTGTAGATAATATATGTATCATCGACATCAGGAAAAAATGAAGGAGGAGTGCATTGATTTCTAACCATGTTCGCGAAGACGTTTTCAGGAAATTGTCGATATCCCATCGACATCGGAGAAATATGAAAGGGAAAAACATTAACATGGGCCATAATGAACCCCCGATCATAGATTACTGATGCATTGTTTGGAGTCAGTGAAATCCCAAAGATTTAAATTGTGGAAATTTTTGCATTGACACATCGTCGAGCACCGATCACCGATGCATTTTCGGCATCATCAAGTTTCGAGGGGGGTAATACGGGAATGCTTGTTTCAACATATCCTTGATCTTCTATCCTCGATACTTCTTCGGCATCGACGATATGGGACATGTTTTTCAAAGCACATATATAACAAAAATCCCCGATTCCAAATAAACTCTTAGGCAAAGGATCCAAATTCAAACGCCTCGTGTCTTTGCCACATAGGCAATTCGTACGACCCATTTTCATTCTGAGTCACCTTAGGTTTCCCCATGTTCTAGTCGCACTTCCAAGTCAGCATTTCTGCATCATCATTGTACAACAAGATGGATCGATATCGGAGATTTTTCCAAAATATATCAACGAACATTGTCTATGAAAAACGTCGACCCTCGATCCATTAGTTTAAATTAGCAGAATGATGGGACGTTTTTAGCACAAAATAAGATCGGATTATGTCATTTAATAGGCCAATTAATGTTTTTCGTTGCATACATTTCTACCCCATCTGTCAAATTAATAACGGGAATTTGAAATTATCGATGAACCACAATGTAGCCTACTCCTGCGATGCCAACCTACAACTGCATTTAATCCCAAGAATAATGCAGATCTTGGTGACAGATTGTGTAAAACCACATTTAAGCCCTGAATTGAAGAACTGATGCGACAAGGTAAGTATTCTATGTGTTTAAATTACTAAGACAGTTTCGAACCCCAACATTCTATACACAAGCTTCTCATTCTCAGAGCAGTCAAAGAAGCAGAAAGAGCATCTCAAGAGTTGAACTCGATTCTCAGAATTTCAAAACCAAGTTAAGCTAGTGAGAAGAAGAGGTATGTATTGATTTTATCATTTTGGGGTCGCGTTTTATTTATATATCAGTATCATCTCTGCCAGATGGTGTCTAACTCTTCTCTTTTTGCAGGAAAATGCCTCCAACGAATCCAATGACCAGACGCTTGCCAAGGGCACCAAAATTGAAAGAAGCAAAGGTCGTTGAAGCATCTTATCCCATCATTGTGAGGTAGTTGGATTTTTATACTAAAGAGGAGTTGATCATCAGAACGTCTACTAAGAAGGCATTTTCCCGTCCCCCTGCATTTGGAGACATAGAGGTGAGCACTGGTTCAAAGATAATGCTCCTGCAGTGGGGATATTTGTTCAACAGGATTAACCGAGAATATTACCTGGAATTTATCCACCACAACGACATGGATGTAAGGATGCTCAACGACTAGGTTTTTTCAAACATATGATGGTCATGCTTACATATGGCTTCCTGTCGAACCCCGATATTTCTCTGTATTGAGAGATTGGGGTGGATAATCTACCATACAGACACAATGAAGTTCCTGGTCAATGATGATAATGGAGGATGTTTCGGTGTTTTTCTCCCGACGGAGGTCCAAAAACACTACCAGCTCAGGGACCCAGAGGAGCGATTAAACATTGATTTTGTACTATGAGTTCCATGACACCATCATATTGATGGCCTCATGGTGGAAGGAAGGAAAAAAATTCACAAACCGGAGAAATGGTTGGTATGGAACAACAAACCTAAGGGGAGCCATACATTTATTTAATGGCTCTAATCTGTCGATTTTATGGGGAGAAGGATTGCGCCAGGTTTCATAGGCATGGATTCCCCTAGAATACATTGTGGCCATCTCCGAGAGAAGATTCAACTGGGGAGAAATCATTTCAAAACAATTGAGCACCAATAGATTGCAGGGAGAGACACCAAAGGATAGATAAACGCCTTCTTTTCACATGGCATCGTACCTACTAGACGTAATATGCGCAAGGAACGTCTTCATTGGCATGCCATTGAGCTACATGTACATGTATACTTCGACATTCTGTGGGAAAACAGGTACAAAAAATCATATGCTCTCATTTTCAATGAAGTTATAACTCGGGTTTATTTTATTATTTTTAAGAAAGAATGCCCAAGACTTTCGACAACGACCAAGAAAATGATCTCAAAGGTAGGCCATTGGTACCTAGAGGAAACCAGTACTTATATCAAGGTGTTTGGGGTTACCATCACATTGCATCTACTCCCTGCTCACATCCTAGAAAAACTCATCGTGCGAGAAATATGTTACCAAACCATCCTGCAGGGCTATAATTCCACTCTGGTTAAATACAACGTTCATACCCTATGGTTTCCATATATGGTTTTACATAGTGAAGGATATTGCGCAAGCTAAATAAGAAGGTCTGAGCCAGCTGGAATACAAATTCCCCATAGGTCGATTCTGCAAACATGACCCTAGAGGCCTAGTACTTCAACATGCATCACAAGTCTCCTCCTGCTGGCGATACACACATGATAAGTTTGAAGATGAAATCTTTACAGAATGTGCTCATGACTGGGAGGAGGTGCTATAGAGAAAATCTAACCCCAACATGACCAGATTTAAAGTGATGAGTATGAATGAGTGGGTTGAAACGATAGAATAGATGGCTCAATAAGCCCTCGGGGTTAGGGAAGAGAACAAAGTAGTAGAAGCCACATTGGCCCATAGAAGAGGGATTTTGTTGTTAGAGGAAGCCGAAAGATTCATCCATATGTTAGAGAACAATCCCCAATTGTTATAACCCACAAGGATCACCCCGGTGGACATAATTAACATTGAAGAGGAACTAAATGGTTCAGAATCAACCCCACTTGAGGAAAGCGTTGATCTAGAAAACCCCAAAGTTCTATCACCACAATCCAGATCACTGGTGATTATTCCATCCCAGCAGGAGATTCCAAGAACATCAGCTGAAACAGGTGTTCCTAACATTCTCTTTGATTTAATCACCATCTATGATGATGAAGAGAACTCAGAGGTCTTTCTTATAACTCCAGTACCTATCACATACAAGGAAGAATGGGAGAGAACATCTGCTCTAAATTTCGATGATTCGATTCTAAACCCTCTGCAAGGAGACCATGAGGCTGAGAGTATCATATAAACTGCATTTCTAGACCTATCGGGGACTCCGAAAGACAACTCCAAGGATGATTTGGGCTTAGGTGAATAGGAAGAGGAATTACAGCAGCTAGATATTGACACCTCAACTATCGATCACCAAGTTAGTGTTGAACCTATGACCGTCTCCCCATATAAGGTAGACACTCCACCAGTTGACGGACACCAGCAAGAGGTCAAGTCACTAGAAAATACAAAAGCCTCCCCTGTTAAAGAAGTACAAGAGTCGGTCATAGAACAAATTTATATGGCTGGAATCCTAGGCAACACTCTGACCTAGGGAGACCAAGAGATCCCTAAACCCGTGGATGAGGTCATCGATATACAGGTGATTAGGTATGATAGAAAAAGGAAAGCTATAATGAGAAGGACAAACAAGAAAAGGAATCTCATGCTTGATAGCACGCTTCTCATCACCACAAAAGAAAATATTCTCAACATAGAAAATGCGAAGACAACTGAGCAAATTTTCGCGGGGATGGGTATAGTTGATGCCACGTTGGATCGAGAAAAATGGGATGAAAAGGAACTAGCCTCCGCAAAGAAGGAGTTGGACTAATGCAAGCAAATTTTTTCCTGAAGAGTGAATTCTGAGAAGCATACGCACAATTCATGAGCGAAATACATCTCTTCACTGTGTGCGTAGTCGATTTTCAGGAAGACACTCTCATGGCACTGGAAAACTATAAATACATGGAGAGATGGTATGAGAAGGCATACCAAGTTGTGGAGTGGATCAATTGTATCAATGCAGTACAGAAGGGTCGAGACACAGAAGAGCATGGCATCCGAGTGTTGATGGATAGCAACATCTCCCGAATCAAGAAGGAAGTCGAATATTGGGTAAGCCTGGCCCAGGAACATCAGCAAAAGATACAAGAAAGGTGGGTCGAGTGCGAGAAAAATTAGGAGAAGATCAATTAGGAGATGAAAGACATCGGCCTTCCAAATTTCGGCTCACCTGAAGACTTTTTCGATTTGCATGACATAGTTAAATGACATGAAGAACAGGACTGAACATGGGAAGAAGAGATCGCACAGGTGGAGATCATGACACCAAGTCAGGTAAAGAATTTTATGGAACACTTGATCAAGGCTCACACAGTACTGCAGCATTTAAGTGCCAAGATGATCAGATATAGAGAACGATAAATAGAGATAAAGGAAACACTTTCACCCCCTATGGACCAACACAGATTCCCGTATGCTAACACATGTGAGGATCTCTTCGTCAAGTGGTCAGAGTACAAGAAGAATCATCCACTCTAGTAGAACCACTAGACGATCTCAAGAGAACAAAGAGATCAAGCGCCATGTGTCATTCTTTTGTTTTACTTAACAAAAAAATTTAGTAGCTATTTTAAGTTAGTGATTCTTTATAAATATCGGGATCGACCTTTTGGGAAGGGGTCGATGGGTTTTGGAAAGACCCTTCTTTTTTAAGAATTGTCAAAAATTATTTATGAGCAACTTTAATTAAGAAGTTCTATTTACAACCAAAGACAAATTTTATTTTCGTCAAAATAATTATGTGATTGGATTGAGGAGGAACTACTTCCATATTTGAATTCAGTAGTTGATGTTGTAACGAGTAAGATTTTTTGAATCTATTGATAAGCTATATTTTTCAATACTTTAATAGTTCTTTTTTTCAAAATTATGAAAAGTGAATCGTTGTGTTAATATGTAATTGATGGTAGAGCTAAGGAACATATTTTTCTTCAACTTATCTTTATTGCATGCCTATTTTATTTCCATAATTGTATCTCAGTCGGTGTTGAATTACCAACAAGTTAACGTATTATTACTAGAATTTTAATAGGTGTGAATATTGTTTTCTGGATGCTAGAGCACGAGGGTTATCCCAATATCACCATTCTTTAGTAGTTAATAATTCCCTCTATAATTTGGTGTATACCATCACCCTTACTTTATCGGAGTCATCTAATAATTGAAAAGACAAAAAGAGAAACGTTTAACCTGAAGGAGGAACTTTCACAGAAAGATACATTGTCAATCGCTAAGTAAATCCCATCGGTAAATTAGCCAGATCAGAAGATATGGAAAACCATTCCACTCATCAAACGTTGCAGAGTCTAATTGGGCCTCTAAGGTGGGTTTGGTCCCTACTGTTGAGTCAAAGGATATTGGACCCCTCAACAGAGTGTTACACTAACTCACATTTGTGAGGTTAAAGAAGCCCCAAGAACCAGAGTGCCCTCATAACTAACCCCAAAAATGATGTAAAAAACCCTCATATGCGTGAATAGACAAGGAATCATGAGGAGTGACCTTCTTAGAAGTTTCTAGAAACACACGTGCAAATGCATGAGAGAGAAAGTGTGCCTTCTAGAAGCATTCTTCACATGTTTTAAGTAAATTTACTTCCAATTGGCTCATACATGCTCCATGAATTGACAAGTGTACACTATAATTATATGGACACCTCTATGACGATGTCACATCTTCATCATCATCCATTGTGTTGTCACAAATCCCGATGTAGTGACACAGATTCCAAGAAAAATGGCATGGATCCCAATGTAGGTAGATATGGCCAAATACAGGTACACGGATCCCAATTCAGGTGCATGAATCTCGAGGCAACATCACATATCTCAAGGCATAGTGCACAAATCATTATGTAGGGAACCCACTATAATGATGAGTCAAGCTTCAACACAAGTTATTAGGAAAATCACATTAACTAATTTCTTCTAAGAACCGCATAACATAAGTTAAATTTATAAAGTTTCCTAAGTTTACCATGGTGGGACAACCTTAGCCTTATTATGTGTGTCAATTCCTAGGACATAAAGCATTTCCTAGATTACTTGTCTAGAGATAGGTAAAATTGGTGAATATATTATCGAAGGGAAGGGTAAACTTATGTATTGACACTCAAATTCGTATGTAATGATGTCTAAGGCCTATAAACCGATCCAACTAGCTTTTAAAAGCTAGGAATCTTCATTTTATGCATTGAAAATTTTTAAGAGAGAGCCTTCTTAGAGTTACCACTTCAACACCTTATTTTTTTATCCTATCCTTGATTTTCTTAGTCCTTTTTTCTTTATATATGATTTTTAGCATAAGAATTTATGGGGTGGGCCTTTTTAATGAAGTGGTATAGCTCTAGACTTATTATTTTTTCATTTTTTTATCATTTTTTCTCTTTCCTCTAGCCTTTTTTGGCTTTATTTGACTTAGAATCACATTGATCTTTGATTTCTTAATTAACCTTGTTGGATGACATGTGATAATTCAAACATAAGTGGGGAATACATTCTTTTATGAACGAAATGATAGTGAAAGGAAAAGATGAAAAGTATTAGATATGGTTAGGATGTGAAGTACACTACTCAACTTAGATCACCAATAGTACAATGTGGCATAAGTCATAATGACAACACTTACCTAAGGAAAATAGCGTCCCTCGATGGTATAACGAGACAAAATATTAAAATTCTTATAGTTAAGAGGAGTTATTAGTTCATACTCGATATTTATTACTTTCAGGACAAAGTTAGAAACCATCACATTATGTCTAATCAAGAAACCCATACATGAAATCATAGCACATGAACTTAAATAAATATCACCATGAAGTATCGCCTATAATTTTACATATGATATGAGAGGTAAGGAATAGGAGATGATATAACATGGTAAATACATATGAAATAGGTCATGTGGTCGTCATAGATTTTATGGTTGGAAATAAACCAAAAGATCGGATCTGGATTGGAAGAGATGAGCAAGAGAACTCATCAAAGCAACAACTATCAATGTTTCATCGAAACTTGCACAAGAGATCTAGCTAAAGAAAGTACAAAGAAATTTTATCAAGAAAGGAAGAGAGATTCAATATGGAAGAATGAGAAAATATATTCACACTACTCCAATGAGTTGATCAATGAATGAATGATTGATACACTAAATGAGTGGAATACACTCATACATAGGTAGGAACATTCCATAATTAAGAAAAGAAATCAAGTAGTTAGATTTCCTTAGGAATGCATGCATGCATAATACTGATGGTCTAAATAGAACTATTCAGTTAACTCCCATTGAACTAGTGTGTCAAAAATAGAAATTTGTCCAACACCTCCCTTGAACATCACTATGGAGTAAAATTGAGTCCTAGATACTAGGCCATATTAGGTAATCATGTATAATTCAACTAATCAACTCTGGATAAAAATGAAGAAAGAGGTAAAACCATGTAGGAACAAAACCCCCTGTCAAAGGACAATGCACAAAAAGAATAAAAGGCAGTTGCTAGGAAATTGTGTTCTTCACTCCAAGGCGATCCCGCAAACTCTGAAACTTCTGCTAACTAAAAGTATTCATGAAGATGAAATATGTATGGATCTGATGAGTTCCTTTGGAAACTTGTCTTTCCTTGTACCTCTTGATCCTGTGGATCCATCTGCACCTAAAAATATTCCTTTCCAGTGGAAGTGGAACTAGATGCCAAGTCTGATTCTTTAGGAGTGAGTCATACTTCTTATGCATGGCTACTTTCCATAACGGATTTCCCACAACCTTATTGCAAGTCTGTGGATCATAACATTGAACGATATAACAATGCATGGCATCATTTTTTTAGAATATGAAAGTACATGAGAAAGCTCCTCATGATGAGATTGAGTCCTCGAATCCAATGGATTCCCTGCAAGAACACTCGATGCCTGAAGTGTGAATTTTTCCCTATTGGGCCTCTACTAAAGCTTCGATGTTGGATTCTTATTTGGATGTACTACCTACTCATTTCTATGTACATAATATGAGTGTATGGAATCATCTCTAATGTATGGAACTAATGGAAGCACAAGAGTATTTGCATGTTGCATTATAGGTGAATGAAAAGTACTCTCCTAATGTGTAAGTAGAAAAGAGGAATCATCATCTGAAAAATTAGTGAATTTATACAACCTTGACTTTTGATCCACCTCACCAATTGAAATAATGGAATTGTCATGCATATCAAGTACAAAAACTGAATCTGATGTAAATTCAACCTTTTTACCTTTCTGAGTGATCTGATAAACTGAGAGAAAATTCATAGAAATCTTTGGAACATGTAAAACATTCTGATCAAAAATCTCATTATGGAGTTAGAATCTTCCCTCTTTTTCTAATTTTACTAGAGTATCATCCTCCATGAGAATAGGGGGTCTTGAACATGGACTCAAAGATGTGAAAACTTTCTCTTTCGTTGCCATATGATGTGATGCACCAGAATCTATAATCCATGAATCATGTGAGGAATTAATTGCAACAAGATCATGACGATTACCTTTCTTAGGAGCAGGATCTTCTTCCTTATCCTTCTTAACTCCTTCTATAATGAAGATTCCAAGGTTGTTCTGTTGAAGTATATGTGGCATAAGATCGATTTTATTTTTCATGCATGTGGATTCTTCACGATTTGGTTTATTGTAGTAAGTGCACTTCTTTCCCTTCTTCTTCTTCATCTTGGAATCTGAAGAGTATTTGGAACTCAAAGAATCATTGAAGGGTTTGGAATATCCCTCCTTCTTGTTTTGTTTCTCCTTTTTGTTTTGTTTTGATGATCCTTTTCCATCATGCATGGTGAGTGCATGTGCTTTCAAATCCTTGATTAGGCCCATATGAATGAGTTTTTCCTGCTCATGTGCGAGAGAATCAATAAATTGATCCATGGTAGGAAATTGGAATCTTCCAATTTTTTCCCATAAGATACTTGCCAGAATGGAAAGTGGAAACATAGACAACATATTCTAGTCCTAGCTTGGCCAATATTGTTAGAATAAGCTTGTCCACTTGTTTATACCTATCAATACCACAAGATGCCAAGATCAATATCAAATATTTAAACTTGGTAAAAAAATCTTGTATATTATCAAAACTTTTAGGATCCAAGGTATCCAACTCTACCTCAAGCATATGATCTCTCATCTAATCCTTCTTTCCAAAGAGACTTTCCAAGGTGGTCTAGATCGTGTTTTGAGTATTGCATGTGGAAAAATGAAAACATAAATCAAATGAAATCAATTCAATAATAATTCATGTGGCCTCATCCTTTCGGTTCACCGATCTGGTCTTATCAATTGTTGATGTAGGTTTTGTTTCTGTCCCCATCATCAAGTTGTACAATCATTTCCTTTTGAGTTGGAATTCTGCCTTTGACTTCCATTCAAAATAATTGTATGGTGTAAGGATTACCACCAAGTTTGATTGTATAATTGGTGTTGTATCCATCTCTCCCACTGCTTCTAAGAAACCCTAAAATTTACTCTCAATATGCAACTGAAAAACTGAGAAATCACTGCAAAAAAGGCACTTACAGATGAAAAATTCATATTAGTTTCAGAAGGCGATATTATGGATTTCTTTATGAGAAAATGATGAGGAATTTCGCCAAATGGTTAAAAACCCACTTGTAGAATGGGTTGATTTACTTCTCAGGAGAGACATTTCCTCATAAAGTTAAGATTTTGGGAGAAACCACTGGAAAAAAAAGACACTTTCAGAGGGTGGTCTCACCTTATCTTAAGACACTGAGTGATCATGTCCTAGTGGTTTCCCTTTTCCAGTGTATAGGGAGCGACCTTGCTAGAAGGTGGTCGCATTCAGCTTTACAGAGGTGGTCGCAGCTTCCCTTGGGACACAGAGAGACCAAGTCCTTTTGGTCTCTCTTTTCTAGTGTACAGGGAGCGACCAGCCAAGATTTAAAAAATTTGTAAGTCTTGGAGCGATCGGTTGCACTCTGCTAGTGTATTGGGTATGACCCTATCTGTTACATGGATTATGCTCCCCAAATCTCTGATTTTCCTATCCTTTGTCTTGTCTAGCTTCCTCCAAGCACCGTATCTATGATACCATGTCAATGTTTCATTGAAACCTGCACAAGATAGCTAGATAAAGAAAGTACAAACAAAGATGATAAAGAAAGGAAGAGAGATTCAATATGGAAGAATGAGAAAATATATTCACACTACTCCAATGAATTGATCAGTGAATGAAGATTGATACAATGAATGAGTGGAATACACTCATATATAGGTAGGAACATTCCATAATTAATAAAATTAATCAAACAGTTAGCTTTCCCTAGGAATGCATGCATGCATAATAGTGATGGTCTAAATAGAAAGTATAAAATAGAACTAGTCAGTTAACTCCCACTGAACTAGTGTGTCGAAAATAGAAATTTCTCCAACAACAACATCATACCCAAATGAGTATGTCTCTCTAGGTAGTTACCCTTAAGGGGAAACATCTAGCTCATATTCAGGGACATGCTGTCTGAGAATAAGTCTAGCTTGATTTTCCTTGGCCCCGAGCTTGCACAAGATCTTATAGTGGATTCCCTTGGAGAATGATGGTGTTTTCTTATGCTTCTTGACTACCTGTCATTTCCATGATCATCCTTTCTTCTATGGGATCCTGATGCTACCACTTGTCTGGACCTAACTGCTTGACTTGAAATAGAGTCTTTGTTAAATTTCCTTTGCATTCTCTGGCTTAGGAAAATCAAGCCACCAACTTCCCATGGTGAGCATATAAAGGGAGAATAGGTTGATGCATAGTTGTTGGAAATGAAGAAATATTTCTAGTTTCATGACTACCCATCAAGGGTAGAAACAAGAATTGCAACCTACCACTTGCAAGGAAAGACAACTATGTGGTGGGATTGGTTTAAGAAAGCTAAGAACTTGTATGAGAAGAAGGTCCCATGGAGGCAATTCAAAGGATATTTATAGGAGCAATGTTTGTCAAAGCATTACCATGAAAGGAAGATGAAATATTTCTTTGAACTCAAGTTGGGAAGCATGATAATGGATGAATATGAGAAGATATTATTTGAGTTGTTGAAGTATGTGCTCTCTTAATAAAGGATGAGAAGGTCAAAATACAAAGGTTTCTGAGTGGGTTACCTTCCTTCTACAATGACAAGATACACTATGAAAATCCCATGACTTTGGACGAGGCTATAAGAAGAGAAAAGCATATTTATGAGTTGAGCAGAGGGAGACCATTCTTCCAAAACTCTTGTAATGACAAGATGAAAGAAAAGAGGGATCAAAGGTAGAAATTTTTTAAGCCACCCTCTTTCAAGAACATCTCGCAATAAAATAAACAAGGACAATCAACCCAAAATGAGCCCAGGATGGAAGATTTATTTATGAAAAAGCCAAGGAAGTAGCATATACAATGTTGGGGATGTGAGAGAGATCACTTATATAGGGACTTCCATTACAAAGGAGAAGAATAAGGATTGTATACAACATTCAGGAGGATGAAACAGTTGAACACATGGGAGGAAACATGCCAAGGATTTATGCATCCTTAGAGAACAAGCAAGCAGAATATCAATCCCCCATGATTGAAGTGGAAGGTAAGATTGATAACCATCCCATAGAAATTTTAATTAATTCTAGAGCTAGCCATAATTACATAATATCTAACATTGTTGAAAGATTTCACTTACAAAGGAGTAAGCATAATAAATCTAGGTTAGTTCATTTATCCACAGGGGCTAAGAGGAAAATTAGTGAGTTGGTTAAATATTATCTAATAGAAATGAGTGGACTCAACAAAAAGGTAGGTGTGAATATCATACCATTGGGGTCATATCATTGTCTAATTAGCATGGATTGGTTTGAAAAACACCATGTTTCCCTAGATTGTTACAATGACAATCACTTCTCTTGATGAGGTAGTATAGAAAGGAAAAGTACGAGGCATTCCAAGAGTTGTAGTTGTTAGAGAAATTTTAGCCATGCAGCTAAAAAAGAGTTTCAAGAAGAGATGTCATATTTTTGTAACCCATATGCAAGAGAAAATCAAAGAGAAAATGCAAATTATTGAAGACCATCCAATCTTGAAGGATTTTGAATATGTTTTGGGGGAAATCCCAAGACTGTCGTCAAACAGGGACATTGATTTCTCTATTGATTTGGTGCCAAGAGCTACCCCGGTTTCCAAGACACCTTAAAGAATGGGTACACCGGAGTTGAAGGAGTTGCAGAAGCAGCTTGAAGAACTGTGTGAAGACTAAATATGAAACATTAAGGTTATGTATTGATTTCAAACATCTAAATATGGTCACCATAAAGAACAAATACCCTTTGCCAAGGATTAATGATCTATCCAAATAATTGAAAGGTGCAGGAATATTTTCCAATATTGAATTGAGATTAGGTTATCACCAAGTGAGGATGAAGGAAGAAGATATCAGCAAGACAATGTTTAGAACACGATACAAGCATTATGAATTTATAGTAGTGTCATTTGTGTTATCAAATGTCTCAGTTGTTTTCATGTTCTTGATGAATGTAGTGTTCATGGAATACTTGGACAAGTTTTTTATTGTAGTCCTAGATGATATACTCATATACTCAAAGACAAAAGAAGAACATGAGAAACATTTTAGAATGGTGCTAAAAGGTTTTAGAGAGCACAAGTTGTATGCCAAGCTAAGTAAGTGCATATTTTATCAAAAGAAGATTCACTACTCGGGGCATATTATTTTAGTGGATGGGATAATAGTTGATATCGAGAAGATAGAGGCCATCAGAGGGTGTCTAGCTCCAATAAATGTGACAAATTTCAGATCAATCATCGTTCTTTCCAGTTATTACCGAAGATTCATAAAAGGATTCTCAAATATTACAAGTCCAATCACTTATTTGCAAAATAAGGGAGCGGAATTTGAATGGAATTTTGAGTGTGAAGAGATCTTTCAGTAGCCAAAAGACATTTTGAAAAGTGCACCCATATTAAAGATTTCAAATCTAGACGAATATTTTTTGGTGTGCATTGATGCATGCAAGGAAGGGCTTGGTGGAGTCCTCACTCAAAAGGATCATGTGGTGTGCTATGTGTCTCAAAAATTAAAATGGAATGAAAGAAATTATACTACACATGACTTGGAATTAGTACCCATTATTCATGTGCTGAAAAATGTGGAGATATTACCTCATGGAGAGAATATTTGAGCTAAGGACGGACCATTTTGGTCTAAAAAAATTGTTTGGACAACCACATTAAATTAAAGAAAAACTAGATAGCTTGAATTTCTTAGTGAACATGACCTTGAAATTAAACATATCAAAGGAAAAGAAAACCAGGTCGCTAATGAACTCAACATAAGAGAAGATGAAATGCATCTTGCATTCATCAACATGTACAAAACTGATTTAAAAGATAGAATTTTAGAGGCTGCAAATTTAGATCAACCCTATTTGAAAATAAAAGAAACATTACAGGAAGTTAATTTTCAGAAGAAATGTAATGTCCCCAACCACCCAAGTCGGGAAACACCACTAAAATTATTTTTTGTTACCAAACTATAACATACTCAGCCTCCCATAGAACGTGCATGCCACACTAAGAATGCACCTTTTGGATGATTTTGAAACTCTGATAACAATTAATTAATAAAGAAGCATGAAATGCATGCATGCAATGATCAATATTCATATCAAAACATGCAATACATGCACAATATACCATGCACAAAATTAAATAGCAAGCATGCATATTAGAGGTACAATCTCAGGTATAATAATTTGATACGCAGCGAAAATAAATAAACAAGCAAAGGAAACCATAACAAGGAGCACTTATCTTTTATAAAAGAAGACACCAACTAGCTACAAACCAAGGATGTTCCTCCCAACCATAGACATTGGTTTTCCAAGTCTCAATAGCAATGTCACCCCCGAGTCAAGGCTATGAATCCACAAGGAAGGTTCCAGACTGTTACTTGGATTCCCTAACTAGTCAGCACTCAAGCTCTCACAGGCTTCTCCAGCACTCACAGCAATCCAAGTACCCAACTCTCTTCTACCTAGCCTACACCACCCAAGAGAATGGACCTCCACCCTTATCTGTCATGTAGTCCCTCAAGAAGTCCTTCTCCTTCTAGAGCTCCAGTGCAGTTGGTCCAGAATCTCCATGTTGGGATTCTTAGGACTCGCAGTTGTGATCAAAGTTGAACACAGGCCAATCATATCAAACATGCAGGCCTCAAATCATGGTTGGATTACACTACAAATCTCTACAGCCAACAAAATCATTGTTGTTCTTCAACAATTTGTCTTCCTTTCCCAAGCCAAGATAGAAAAATGAGGAAAGATGAGTGGGTGACAGAAAATAATGGAGTGCATGCGTGAATGAATGAATGAGTGAGTGAACAATTGAGGCAACTAGCAACAAAACCAGAATGAGAATGGGAGTGAGGGAGACAACGAACCCCCCCAACAATCCAGGGACAGGTTTATGTAATCCTTGGGAATCAAGAACCTCATGGACTTCCCCCAAAGAATCTCAAGTAACTAATCCCATTATGCAAAATGGATAATAAAAAATAAGTAATTAGCCCTTCAGGCATTATGCAAAATGGATAATAAAAAATAAGTAATTAGCCCTTCAGGCCCCCTCTCTTGTGGAATCATAGCCCTCTATAACTCTAGTCCTTGTCTGTCTAGCATTCAATGATGTATTTATTATTAATAATGATCAAAACATTACATTTCTTAGGCACATTGGCCTCTTTTAATTGTTTGGGTACTCTGTCCTCTCAGCAATTAACAATACATTATTTAATATGGGGGCTCAAAACTCGTGGTGTTACATCCCCTCCCCCTTATTTTGGCACTGTCCTTAGTGCATATACAAAACAGGAATCAAAATTCTAGAATTTATTCAAAAAGTTGTGGGTACTCTTATCGCATGGAATATTCATGCTCACATGTATCATCTTCAGGATTGTAGCAGGTCCATTGAACTTTTACCATCTCTATAACTCGATTCTAGAGCATTTTTAATTTTTTGTCTAGTATTCGCACTGGCTAGACCTGAAAGTCCCCCTTTGTCTCTACTTGAATCATATAACAATAAATAACATGGTTAGGATCATATACATTCTTCTTTAGAAAGGATACATGAAACACATTATGCACATTCATGGAAATAGGGAATGCAATAATGTATGCAACTAACCCTATTATGTCCAATATCTCAAATGGACCACAGAATCTGGGTGTTAACTTTGTACAACTACCCAACTTCAAAGAGATATTCTTGGGCTTTACTTTGAAAGGCACATGCTCTCCTGCTTTAAATTATCTTGTTGTCCTATTCTTGTTGGCATAAACCTTCTATCTATCCTCAGCTGCCTTTAAATTCTGCTTAATCTTAACCATCTGGTCTTCCATTTCCTTGAGCAACTCTGGCCCAAGTACCACTCTATCTATTGGGTTGTCCCAACTTACTGGAGTACTGCATTTTCTACCATACAAGGATTCAAATGGGCTCATCTTCAATGAAGCTTGATACCCATTATTATAGGAAAACTCAATCAAGTGCAGGTAATCTTTCCACTTAGATGTCTTATCCATCACATACATTCTCAACATGTCTTCAATTACTCGGTTGACCCTCTTTGTCTACCCATCTGACTACGGATGGTATGTTGTGCTAAAGTTCATATTTGTACCAAATCCTTTGAATAATCCTTTCCATAAATTTGAAGTAAACTTAGTGTCTTTGTCTGAGACAATTGTCCTAGGTATCCCATGCAACCTAGCAATTTCTTTCATGTAAATTTCTGCAATATTAGTTGGTGTATGAGTTGTTTCTATAGGAACAAAATGAGCAACCTTTGTCAATTTATCAACCACTACCATGATTGAATCGTGTTGCTTTGTTGTCATGGGAAATTTAGTTATAAAGTCAATGATTAACACTTCCCATTTCTTCTCTGGAATTAGTAATGGTTGTATAAAACCCGTTGGGTGCATATGCTCAGCCTTTACCAATTCCAGAGAAGAAATGGGAAGTGATAACAATTGACTTTAAAGATTATGGTTTTAAAGAGGATGGAATCTTCATGTATAGAGGTAAGGTATATGTGCCAAATTCAAGAGAGTTGAAAAACATAGTGTTCAGAGAAATTCACAATGTGTCATATGTTGGGAACCCAGGATACTAGAAATCAATTGTAGTTGTAAAAAGCCAATACTTTTGGCCTGTAATAAAGAAAGAAGTGGTTGATTATATATCTAGGTGTCTAGAGTGCCAGAAGGTGAAAATTGAACATAGACATCTAGTTGGGCTATTACAACCATTTCTCATTTCAAAATGGAAGTGGGAAGTAGTTATGGTGGATTTTATTACAAATCTACCCAAAATAGTGCAGCATCATCATTCCATCATGGTGGTGGTGGACAAATTGACTAAGGCTGCACATTTTATCCTAGTAAAGATTACACACAAGACAAAAAATATTGCACAAATCTAAATGAAATAAGTTTTCAGGTTACATGGGATTCCTAAGACAATCGTTTCAGACAAAGATCCCAAGTTTACATCCAATTTTTGGAAATCTTTGCTCAAAGTATTTGGGACAAATTTAGATCTTTGTACAACATATCACCTAGAGTCTGATGGGAAAACAAAGAGGACTAACAGAATAGTTGAATGCATTCTTAGAATGTATGTGATGGACCAACCATCAAAGTGGGAGGATTATATCCACTTAGTGTAATTCGCTTACAATAATGGGTATCAATCTTCATTAAAAATGAGTCAATTTAAAGCATTGTATGGAAAGAAGTGTAACACACCATTTAGTCGGGATAACCCAACAAACAATGTTGTCATTGGGACAAATTTTTTGAAACAAATGGAATCACAAATAAAAAAAATCCAGAAGAATTTAAAGGTTTCCCAAGACAGGGAGAAAATTTATGCAGAGAAGAACAAAGTTTTTAGATATTTTAAGGTGGGTGAACATGTAATTTTGAAATTACAAGTGAAGAGAAGTTTTCTAATATTGGGTTGCTACCCAAAATTGGTAGCAAGATATTGTGGGCTTTTTGAGATATTAGAAAAGATAGGCCCAATTTCATACATGATAGCACTTCCTGCATCCATGAGAGTACATAATGTATTTCATGTGTCATTATTAAATAAATATATTCCTAACCCTAACCACTTAATTGATTGGATTGTGATCCAATTGGAACACGAAGGGGATTTCCGGGTGGAATTAGTATGCATCCTGGAAAGGAAATTCAAAGTGCTCAGGAAAAAATATATAGGTGTGGTAAAGTTTCAATGGACATGTTACGGTACTAAAGACACAACAGGGGAACATGAAGAAACTGTGCAGGAGGAATACCTGCAAATTATTGTCAATTTTGAAAAAAATGGAAGCTAAAAATGAAAGACTCCATCTTGGGAAGCTAGAGTTCTAAAACCACATCTCAGAGTTCCTAGTCACCTGTGTTGATAGCCCTGATAAAATAATGGTGCAACCCGATGGACTGAAAGCAGTGAAGGGGGTGCATTCCTTGGGTCAGCTAGTTGAGAGGAATAAGAGATTATGGTTGGAACTGTTGTTGGAGGGAAAATAAATTGCATATTTTTTTTTCTTCTGAATATTATGATGTAAATTTGTACATGTATATCGGCACAGTGCAATGCACCAAGGACGAAGCACAATTGTAGGGGAGGGGAACTGTAACATCACCACTATAATCCTCAATTTAATTTATTCATAATGTATATATGAATGTGGCTATGACCAAACAATGTAATATGTGAATTATATTTTCCAAACTTTAATAAACAAAATGTGATGCCAGCTACCAAGGGACATGGACATATATGGGGGATAAGTTTTCCACAAGAGAAGGGAGTGTATAGAAGGGGTCCATCGAGAAAATTATTTATGGGTATTGATCCAAACCCACATTCCTAAATTTTATTATCATTGGGGACAACCTTCTATTTTTTGTTTAAGTGTATGAAAACCCAATCATTGAATAAGAGGGTGGGTGTTATAAGTCACATCCCATATTTATTGGGAGCATGGGGATGAAGTAAAATAAACATTGGGGAGAGTGAGAGTCAACTTTATTGGGGAAAAGAGAGGAATTTTGTATGGAGATAACATGTAGTTTTGGACTGTCATGTTTTTGCATGAACACAGGAGACAATAGGACAAGAAGAGCTATGAAGTTGGAACAATAATGGAGGACAAATTTTGGAGCATTTTAAGAGTTTTGAAGATTTAAGAAGCAAGTTTTTAGGCTTGTAGAAAAACTAGGTTGATAGGCCTGAAGAGTAAACTCATGTGTGAGTTGCACTGTAAAAACAAGTGAATGATGTTGTTTTACTAGTAGTTTTTCCTAGAAGTGATTTCCCTTGACTTATGATTAATGAGATTCTTGGTTACATGTGTCAGAGAGACATTGACAAATGAATGGGACATGCAGTGTTCTGAGAGCAGTGAAGGGATACATTCCTTAGGTTGGGAAGGTTAAGAAGAAGAGAGTTAGTGGAAATCGAGATAGTTGTAAGAGAATAAGAGTGGGTTGTTCTAACACACACGACCCCTGAGTGGATTTCCTAGGGATGGGCAATCAAAATTTCATTCTCCTTAAGTGGTAAAATCCTACATTCGGGATCTCTATCACATTCTTCTCATCCAAATATTTCCAACCACGGTCTCCATGCTCAAAACCGAGCTCAGAAATGACGGATATACCTTTCCGAAGTTCTTCAAGCGTTCATTCGTTGACGTCCAGGTGGCATCCACGTGAATCCACTTCACACGTATTGTCTCCAGTTTCCCTCATCCATGGTGGAATTCCATCCACCATATGATTCCACGACTAGCTCAATATTTGTCTAACATGCAGGCCATCAGGAGCTTTGGCACTTCAGCACTTCAGCATTGAACGCCTCCTTACTGTCTACGCACAAGATCTCTCGAAGTCCCAAACTCCCAAAGTCTCGTGAGCTTGCCGCGTGGTTCTAGCCTTCGGGCCTTTTGGTCTCTTTACGACGCTACACCCGAACTCTCCAAAGTCCCAAAGTCCTAGACTCCCAGAGTTCTGATCACTTGACCAACTACTTTGGCTAGGTAGCTCGTACATGGAGCTGACACGTGGAAGGGATCATAGGTGACACGTGGAAGGGATCATAGGTGACACGTGGAAGGGATCATAGGGAGCAGTCAACGCCAGGCTAACTACATCGTAAATCCGATGGCCATGATAGGACCCAAAAGATCCCCAGATCTACGGTCCTAGTCACTTCACGAATTTGGCCTTTGGGAGTTTTTGACGTTACAACATCCTTGTTCTCACTAGTACATATGGGCGGATTATTCCACGAAATTTTTCCACGTTTCCATTAGTTTCATCTTTTTTTTAAACAAGGTGGGATTTTCGTCAATATTGCCATGAAAGTTCGTCACAATATCCATGAATAGGTTATTTTAACCTAGTCGGGATTTTCGTCTCTATTGCCATGAAAGTTCGTGGCAATAGCGACGAACTTTCGTGACAATAGCGGCGAAAATTTTGCCTATCTCATTGGTCGGTGTTAACGGCTAGTTGACTATTTGATCTATATATACCTGACTTTAAGATACTTTGCAACAAAATTGCTATAGTTGCGACATTGTTATTGGATTTTGTTTGAGCTGTTTATTTTTTCCACCACCCACCGGTTGAACAAATCCAATTCTCGATCTACATAGCTCGGATTTTGAACTTGCAAGGTTAGTCTATTTTTTTTTATTGATGTACTCATTTAACTTGAAATTTTTTGTTCAAATGTCCAAATTTCATCTAGCTTGTTTTTTCCTTGATAATATATTATATGTGTAGTACCATATTTCATGTCTTTGGTTTTTGGATCTAGTTAGTATATTCTATGGAAAAAGGTAAGTGGATTCCATAATATTCTAGGTTTATGGAATCCACATACCCTTTTCCCTTCAATTGTAGCTATAATGTCTCTCTCTTTTCATTGATAAAGATATGGAATTGCTCTTGAAACTCAACCCTGATCGATGAAATTATAGTAATTGATTGTCATTTTCTTCTCTCTTTTATTTTTAAGAACTAACAAAAAAACACCAATAAAGCTTTATTGAAGATTTGATACCACTTGTTACATCCCTAGTACCCAAAAGGGATCACACTTTCATAAATTGAAAATAATATAACAATGACAATAATGGTTGGGATACTTGCACATGTAATGGTTGGCTAGCACTTACTAATTCAATTAAATGAAGGAAGAAATATCCATGAATAAAATCTTGAAGTTGATTGTTATATTGATAAATGATAAGTTATGGTATATATAATATAGGGAGGAAACTCATGTTTATAACAATAAGATACATAAACACTAACCCTAAACTTATGTTAGGTATATATGATGTTATTATATAAAGAAAAACTTTGTACACATATGACCTTATTATAAAGATGGTATTTATGTCGTGATTAGGCACATAACAATCACTTTTAACTAACAACCTTCAACCATCTTATCTTATGGTTAGCCACCTTTAAATTTACTGCCTTATGACTAAGCACCTTTAACAAATGAACTTATGTTTATATACCATAGTCTTCCAATATAAATAAAGTATATTTGTTTCAACTTTCTCAATAAAATCCACAT
>SNQJ01S0067876.1:44054-54164 GCA_010110895.2 Picea sitchensis
ACCACATGGCTTGATTCTTGTTTCATAAACTATATTAAAAAAATAATACATGATTTATTATATTACAATTAAGGGGTCAAAACTAGGATATTACAAAAGGGAATTCAAGTAGTGCATTCAAGAATATGCCATTGACATTATGATGTGTTTAGAAAAGAGATGTCATACACAAGGGGCTTGCAAGTTTCCATCCAAGGTTTCAACGATTTTAGCTCCGAGAATATCCATGGTAAGTGTTGTGGGATTGGTATATGGAAAGGTGATGTGATAGAAATATTAATCTTGAGCATCCAAGTATTGTCTCATGTCTCATCTATGCTTATTGGCATTATTCCTTATCACTAAAGACATCGATCAAATTTTGAAGCAAGATGAGTTATTTGATGACATTTTATGTATAAGTGTATTTAGTGTATGAGGCGACCTTTACCATAAAACAATAGTTTATTGTTAGATTATTTTCGAATGCATCAATTATGCATATTGAAAAGCATATAACATGGATGAAAATCGTGAGTAATTTTAGGAAAAAAATGTTCTATGCGAGCTCAAACCTTTAGCCTTTCTGGCTAAATTGAATATGAGAATGCCAAAAGAGGCTAGATTGATGTTTTTGATGCATATGATCAGAATGCAATAGATATAATTTAATTATTAGGCCCATCGGTACAAAAACACTTTTTGTTTCAAATAGGGCATTTGACCACTCACCAAAAACATTATCATCTACTCTACATTGTACTTTTGATGGTTCAACGATATGAGGTTGGAACAATGAGTTGCAAGTTTATAATGCTAAAAAAACCAAAGGAATTCTTTGTCATACATTTGGTTAATTTTTTAATCCTACATTGAGAAACTTCTTGTTTTTTTTTTGAGAGCATGTTTTGGCTTGAGGTTGTTTGATGGATTAATATCCTTAATCACAAAAAATATTTGTCGTAGCTTGACACGATAGACTATGAAGAAAATTAAATTTTTGGTGATGAGTAGGGATTGGTACTGGGGCATACAAATCCAATTTTCAATAGTTCTTGAATGATCTTTTTGATTTCATTCTTCTATGAAAATGAGTGGCTATAAGGATGCGCATT
The DNA here is from genome assembly GCA_010110895.2 of Picea sitchensis. Lineage (NCBI taxonomy): Eukaryota > Viridiplantae > Streptophyta > Pinopsida > Pinales > Pinaceae > Picea > Picea sitchensis. The sequence goes on from SNQJ01S0067876.1 coordinate 45,149, forward strand.
GGGTGGTAGACTATCAATAATCAATTAAATACCATGGTCATGCTCCCCTCGTGAAAGAAGCAAACCCGAAGGAATTTCAAATACTTATTGATGTTTAGAGAGGACCAACTACAGATTAGGATGAATATCCTATGGGGGGGGGTGTTCACTAGTTGTACGACATTGAACTATGGAATAATACTTCAGTGGCCTTTCTTGAATAACTTCTCCCTATGACGAGAGGTGATAATTTTAGGGGAACTAGATGTAATATTTTTGAGGGTATGTTTGTTCCCTTTCTTAGTGAAGCTCATGTATAAATCCTTGAAATCCATGGTGATAGCTCCCAAAGTGTGTAGCCATTCTACCTTAGGAACTACATCACAACCACCCATATCAATAGAAAACATGTGAGTTTTGAGATGATACTCACCCATTTGAAGTTTCATATTTTCACATTGGCCACCACATTTCATCATACTACCATTTCACATCGGCCACCACATTTCATCATAATACCATTCACGATCATAATTTAAAAATTAGGTATAGGAAGAACATAAGAAATTAGTTTCATTGGCCACTCTCCTATGAAAATGAAGCACCCCCCCCCTGAAAAAGCACTAACTTCTACAACATGTAATGTAAAAATATAGTGAATCAAAACCTGAAAATTTTGACCATAGATACTTTGACGTTTCTCAATATTGCAAGTCTTATGCCAATTCAATATCACAAAAAAATATTAGAGAGAAAATGCTATAATAATTCATCTAGAAGAGACCAAACCAAGGTTTGTCCACTATGATCTCAAATGTTATGGTCCAAATAACCCATATTGCATAAGAATAGAAAGAATAAGTATTGCACACCTTGAGAATGGTAGAACGTGAATGAATATTGATTCCACTTCATGGAAGTGGCCTCCTTTACACCTTATGTTTACAAATAACTCTTGATAATCCATGGGTACAATTATAAAAAATGAGCCTATCACTTATGAAAACAATAACAATGCAATGGACCAATACCTCAAAGATTAACATGATGACACCATGATGGTGAGACAACCTTTAAGGCATCACTAACAAATTGGGAGGGAATGTCTAAAGAGTTTCAAATCATAGAGACCAATTTCAAACATGTGTTAGACTCTGAACAAGAATACATAGACCAAAAGATTGATTCACCTAAAGCATCATCAGGAAAATCCAATTGATCGAGGAAGGTTGTCAAGAGTAAAGGGTGATGTATTCAAACATTCTATAAAGAGATATACCTAGACCTATGTAATAAGGAGAAGAAGTAGAACAATGCTAAAAATAAGTTTCAATGTGATATATCAAAGTTGTCTAATTTTGATGGCACTAGGGGTTTGAATAATCATATATTTTCTTGTAATACCCATTGGGAAGTTGAGAAAAGCATTAACCTATCCACCTAGTGGATCACATAAAAGGTACATTATGAGGCACCATACTCAAATGGTATTAGAGAGATAACAAGAAACTAGATTTGTGATGTTGTGATGCAGACCCCCAACCATCGGGCCAAGATCCGCTACAAAGGATCATTCTAATCTCTCCTTGAGCCGAAGCGGCTCTTTCGATTCCCTGCTGGAATCTTAAATTCTGATCCACAGGCCCTTTTATTCTCGGCCACGACCTCTGTACACATCTATGGCTTTTTCCTTGACAAGAAATTTTGGGTTTCGGGGCTTTATGTTTCCCGATGTCAAGAGTTCTCTTTCCTCTTTATCTCCCAATCACTGAAATTCCGAAATGCCGAAAATGGCTTTAATAGAAATTAGCCCCCTGGCTAAGCCTTTGGTCCATACGACCACTTCTCATGTGACCACAGTCCTATTTTGGGATTTATTAAAGCGAGAGCTTAACCCAAAGTCCTTTTCGCAACTTGCACCTTCATGAGTTCATGGGTTGAAGTCTCATGCCCTCCTGTTATGATCTCCTGAGACACGATAAGTCAATGATGGGTTGACTCCTCCCTTGACGCTTATCGCTATTCGCAACCTCGCAGGTTGAAGTGTCGAGCCTTCATGCTCTTATCCCGTGAATCCCCGAGATGCGAGAATTCAACGGAGTGTTGACTCATTTTCCTAGGCGACGTGTGTCCACCTGTCAATCACGCAGACCCCACCTTGTGTTTCTGCCACATGCTCCCTCATGCCTCGACTCTCAGCACTTCATGACTTTTGCAGTCGAGATGAGGTCCTCTCAACCTCTGAACCCCCGAATATGTGGTACGCGATGGGGTTCCCGATCTAATGGTCCTCCCGTCCTCTGGATCCAATGACTGTCCTTACTCCTCGCGATTTCGAAACTTCGCGAATTGGAGCACCCAACTCTTGGGCTCTCTCTCTGCGAACCTCCGAGTTCACAAAATCCCAGACTCAGACTTCTTCGACACTTCCGTCGATCCTTTGATCGTTGCCACCTATCCTCCTCAAATGGATGGTCCTGATCCTCTCGCGACTTCACCACTCACGAAGTTCAGAGACTTCCTTCTCTGACCTCTGATGTCTGAATCCCCGATATGGGAGATCTCGTGACACGTGTCCTCCTGTAGACGGATGGCTCATATTCTTTCTCCCTTTTGCGATTTCTGATGTCGAGGGCCTGGACTCTCGTCCTCTGGACTCCTGAACTCCCAAATGATGATTTCCCGATATGATACTCCTTTGGGGATTTTTCTCTGCTATTCACGAAGGTTTAACCCCCGTGTATCTCCTGTCAGACCTAACGGCTATCGGCTATTCGATTGAGATCTGACATTTCAGATCATCTCTCCTGTGCGCTCCTCCTGCACTGCCTACTGGACGTGGAAACCTTCAACTTTCCAGATCTCTTTGGCTGAATCCGATGGCAGTTGTGCTCCTCCTGAGCTTTAGCGTTTTTCTTCCAACACTTGGAAAAATTACAATGTTCAAAGGCCTCGACCTTTGTTCTCCTTTCCCTGCGAGCTCTTCGACTTGAGTCCTCACCTGCGCATATAAAAATGCTGCTTCTCCCGAGCTTTAGAGAACCCTGAACCCTTCAAAGAGTTATGTGACTTTTACACTCCTTGCAGAGTCTTTGCACACACAGTGATATCTCTTCTGAGCTTTTCAGATACTCAGGCCTCTAAGGGATTTTATCCTTCTTTCCTTCTCCTTCAGATGGAGAACTTGGATACCCTCCTGGCTATCCTTCACTCAAGAAACCTCTTCCTGAGTGCTCAGAGTGTTCAACAACCTCGGGAAGATCCTTCAGTGGACTCTTCTTCAATATCTGAACTCAAAGAGTTCTCTTCTTCTCTGTGCCTACCTGCACACTGTCTCAATTCCCTCCTGGCAGAGTTGAACAGAACTCACAGTAGAGTTTTTGTCTTCTGTGCACTCTTGCACCTACTCAATGGCCACCTGGCAGAGATTTACAGAACTCAACAGAGCTTTTGTCTGCAACTGTGTCTCACCTACACAACCTTGCCTTATGAGGTATTCAACAACCTCAAAGGTGTTCTCGAGTTGATGATTTCAAGTTCTGTGCCCACCTGGCACATCTTTGCCTGACTCCGCAGAGTTCAGAAGTGCTTCTGTGCACTAGTATTCAGAGACCGCAGTACTCTGTCATGCTCTCCTGGCATGAAACCACAAAGAACCTCTCAAGCCTAAAAATCAAACAACTCCCTGCAGATGCCTAAACATAGCATACATTCACAACATAAATAGAACACACAGAGAAATTCATTCAACACAGAAAATATGCAGGAAAAAATGCTGTCTTTGTATTAAATGGAAAATGCCTATTTTTACAAGGGTGTTCTCGAGCTCATACTTTAATAGAGTCACGACTCCTTCTCTATGCACACTCGCTCTCTCTTGTGCCTCTTCTAACTATTACCACCTTCCTAAATGAGATCAAAATTGATCTTTACATGAGGGGCTCTTCGAGCTCTTCCCTCCAAACTCACCTACCCTATTCAATGGCATTGAATTGTCCGTCTAGTCCACAATCTGGATCTAGATCTCAGCCTTCAAGCATTAAAGGCCTACCTACCTATCTATATCTGTGAAAATCACTGCCTCTCGACTCAACAACCTAAAACATTAAATTACATTTATTCAAATTTTAAATGAGGGTTGCACCTCTCTTGAACACGCGATTTGAATCCGCTGACGTGGCTGGCTGGCTGGCTGACGTGGAGATATGCTTCTGCATCATACTCCTCAGCTACAAAATTCATGAGCTACTGCTCATGAGATTCCACTCTCAGCTGTGGAAATCCTCCTGTATCCCAAACAATTTTTTAGAGCTGTTCATCTGCTCCATCTCGCTGCTGCTGTTGCTTCTGCTGCGCTGCTGCTGCTACTTATTTTATTCCCATATTCTCTTCACTAGAAGCCTCTGCTGACCTGATCATCAGCTCCTTGATCATCTTGATCACTTCATCCAGCATCTCCAGTGGCTGGCTCTACTCATGCAGTCTCCTCGGCTACAATTTTTTTTGTAGTCTGGCAGATCGCAATGATCTCCCATGCCTGCTTCATCAGCTACTTCCAACTTCGCCTGTTGGATGTGCACACTCTGCACTTTTACCCTCTCTTCCAAGGCTTCAATTTTCTCATACAGATTAGCTAAACTAATGCCGTCTGCTTCTTCTTCTTCTTCTTTTGCAAACTCCCATGTTGTAGTCCTTTCAGCTACCTGGCTGAAAATATTGAGCCACTCCTCAGAATGGTCATCATCCTACCCTGCTTGGGCAGTATCTAATGTCTACTCTAATTCTTTCTTCCTGAAAGTCTCAACTGGCTGTCCTACTTCTACTGTTGCTGCCTCAACATCCGCAATGAAGATTTCTTCCTCCTCTTGGGCAAATGGTAGGAATATCTGAATTCCCCCAATCATTAGAAGATTCCTCAGATCTTCCTGTTCTGTCAGCTCTTCAGGATGATTCAAACTCACCTCTGAGTTTATGAGACCCTCAGATAGTCTCATCTGCTTATCCCTGCCCACTTGGCGATATGGGATTTCCCTGCTCTATGGAATCAACTGATCCCATCTCTGTTCCCTTGCTCACCTGGAAAATTGGAAACTCTCAGCTGCCCTCCTAGCAATCTATGAGATCCCGTAGCGATATCGATCCATTGCCCACCTGGAAATGTGAAATTCCCTGGCTGTCCTCATGACAGTCTATGAGATCCCGCAATGATCTCAACCCTTTTCCCACCTGGCAATTGGGAATTTCTTCTCTGCCCTCCTGGCAGTGCTTGAGATCTTCAACAGCTCCCATTTCATCCTCAACATCACCGATATTTCTCCTAGTCTCTGGCTCACATATCTGAACCACTTCCTCTGGTCCATTGAGGTTTTCAGCATGCCTCAACCACCTTCTCAACAACCTATTCTATCTTCTAGCCATCAACTCCTTGACTGACCATTTTGCTTTCATCTTCATGGGACATTCATATACCCATCTCGACTTTGCATTCTGGTGCATCCGCAATGCAAGCGTTTCCATTTCTTTCCTTATATCAACGAGCTCTTCATCTATTTTAGATCTTCTCATCAACTCTGGGTTCTTTCCAGCATATCTATGTCCTTTAGTAGCCATATCGCTGTCCCTGTCTTCTCTCCTGGAAAACCTGTTGCTGTCACTTTGCACCTGAGTGTCTCCAACACTCTATCTTCCTTTGCCTTCTCACTTCACCTGAAATATACAGATGAAATCCCGCTCTGATACCAACTGATGCAAACCCCCGACCCTCGGGCCAAGATCCGCTACAAAGGATTGTTCTAATCTCTCCTTGAGCCAAAGCGGCTCTTTCGATTCCCTGCTGGAATCTTAAATTGCGATCCACAGGCCCTTTTATTCTTGGCCATGACCTCTGTACACGTCTATGTATTTTTCCTTGACAAGAAATTTCAGGTTTCGGGGCTTTCTGTTTCCTGATGTCAAGAGTTCTCTGTCCTCTTGATCTCCCGATCACCGAAATGTCGAAATGCCAAAAATGGATTTAATAGAAATTAGCCCCCTGGCTAAGACTTTGGTCCATACGACCACTTCTCATATGACCGCAGTCCTATTTCGGGCTTTATTAAAGCGAGAGATTAACCCAAAGTCCTTTTCGCAACTCGCATCTTCGTGAGTTCATGGGTTGAACTCTCATTCCCTCCTGTTATGATCTCCCGAGACGTGATAAGTCAACGCCAGGTTGACTCCTCCCTTGATGCTTATCACTATTCGCAACCTCAAAGGTTGAAGTGTCGAGCCTTCACGCTCTTATGCCACGAATCCTCGAGATGCGAGAATTTAACGGAGTGTTGAATTCTTTTCCTAGGCGACGCGTGTTCACCTGTCAATCACGTGGACCCCACTTTGTGGTTCTGCCACGTGTTCCCTCATGCCTCGACTCTCGACACTTCATGACTTCTTCAGTTGAGACGAGGTCCTCTCAACCTCCGAACCCCCGAATACACGATACGCGATGGGGTTCCCGATCCAACGGTCCTCCCGTCCTCTGGATCCAATGACTATCCTTACTCCTCGCGATTTTGCAACTTCACGACTTGGAGCACCAAACTCTTGGGCTCTCGCTCTGCGAACCTCTGAGTTCATGAAATCCCAGACTTAGACTTCTTCAACACTTCTGCCAATCCTTTGATTGCTGCCACCTGTCCTCCTCAGATGGATGGTCCTGATCCTCTCACGACTTTGCCACTCACGAAGTTTAGAGACTTCCTTCTCTGACCTCCGATGTCCGAATGCCCGATATGGGATATCTCATGAAACGTGTCCTTCCGTAGATGGATAGCTCAAATTCTTTCGCCGTTTCACGATTTCTGATGTCAAGGGCCCAGACTCTCATCCTCCAGACTCCCGAACTCCTGAACGCTGATTTCCCGATACGATACTCCTTCGGGACTTTTTCTCTGTTGTTCACAAAGGTTTAACCCCCGTGTATCTCTTGTCAGACCTAACGACTGTCGGCTATTCACTCGATATCTGGTGGTTCAGATCATCTCTCCTGTGTGCTCCTCCTACACTGCCTCCTGGACATGGAAACCTTCAACAGTCCAGATCTCTTCGGCTGAATCCGATGGAAGTTGTGCTCCTCCTAAGCTTTGGCATTTTTCTTCCAACACTTGGAAAAATTCCAATGTTCAAAGGCCTCGACCTTTGTTCTCCTTTACCTGCGAGCTCTTCCACTTGAGTCTTCGCTTGCACATATAAAAACGCTGCTTCTCCCAATCTTTAGAGAACCCCTAACCCTTCAAAGAGTTCTGTGACTTCTACACTCCTTGCAGATTCTTCGCACACACAGTGCTATCTCTTCTGAGCTTTTCAGATACTCAGGCCTCTAAGGGATTTTATCCTTCTTTCCTTCTCCTTCAGATGGAGAACTTGGATACCCTCCTGGCTATCCTTCACTCAAGAAACCTCTTGCTGAGTGCTCAAGGTGTTCAACAACCCTGCGAAGATCCTTCAGTGGACTCTTCTTCAATCTCTGAACTCAAAGAGTTCTCTTCCTCTTTGTGCCTACCTGGACACTGTCTCAATGCCCTCCTGGCAGAGTTGAATAGAACTCACAGAAGAGTTTATGTCTTCTGTGCACTCTTGCACCTACTCAATTCCCACCTGGCAGAGCTTTACAGAACTCAACAGAGATTCTGTCTGCAACTGTGTCTCGCCTACACAGCCTTTCCTTCTGAGGTATTCAACAACCTCAAAGGTGTTCTCGATTTGATGATTTCAACTTCTATGCCCACCTGGCACGTCTTTGTCTGACTCCGTAGAGTTCAGAAGTGCTTATGTGGACTGGTATTCAGAGACTGCAATACTCTGTCACACTCTCCTGGCATGAAACCACAAAGAACCTCTCAAGCCTGAAAATCAAACAACACCCTGCATATGCCCAAACATAGCATACATTCACAACATAAATAGAACACACACATACATTCATTCAACACATAAAATATGCAGGAAAAACTTTTGTTTTTGTATTAAATGGCAAATGCCTGTTTTTACAAGGGTGTTCTCGAGCTTAGACTTTAATAGAGTCTCATCTCCTTCTCTATGCACACTCACTCTCTCTTTTGCCTCTTCTAACTATTACCACCTTCCTGAATGAGATCGAAATTGATCTTTACATGAGGGGATCTTCGAGCTCTTCCCTCCAAACTCACCTACCCTATTCAATGGCATTGAATGGTCCGTCTAGTCCACAATCTGGATATAGATCTCAGCCTTCAAGCATTAAAGGCCTACCTACCTATCTACGTCTATGCAAAGCAAAACCTCTCGGCTCAACAACCTAAAACATTAAATTACATTCATTCAAATTTTAAATGAGGGCTGTACCTCTCTTGAACACACGATTTGAATCCGCTGACGTGGTTGGCTGGCTGGCCGACGTGGAGAGATGCTCCTGCATCACGTTGGGATGATGTAGTCAATTAGTTCAAGGAAGTACTAGATGGATATCTATATACTGAGAATTTGGCATTTACAAAGTTGAGAATTATTAGATGCTTGAAGGGAGAAATGGTACAAAGATACAACTTTGTATTGAAGGATCTTTTTGGTAAGTTGAAATATAATATCTAGGAACTTGTATGCATGGATTAGCTTTGAACTCCAAACTCTAAACTAATAACTAATCATATTTAAGAAGACAAGTCGACATCATATCAAGAAACCCTAAACATGACCATAGAAATGGAAGATGACATGGAACCCAATGCACATTATAAAGAACCACAAAAAGAGGATTGGGTCTAGAATTTTTTTATCGAATCCAAGTGACCCTAATTGAAGCAAACAAAGGAGGGAAAAAAATCTAGTGATAATGGGAAACCTAGTAAAAGAGATAAGAACCTACAGAAGTTGAACAGATTCTACTTTTTTTGCACATCCAATACCACTAAGCACTATTAAAACAACTCCAAGTTCAACTTGAAAAACCAAGGCTATTTTTTGGATTTCAAAGGAGACTAGGATGATTAGGACAACATTAAGACAAGACACTAATACAAGG
>SNQJ01S0067877.1:7896-47453 GCA_010110895.2 Picea sitchensis
AATAAAATCATTTTAATGGGATGTTTAGGGAAAGTATGTGAGTTAACCAAGGAACTTTTCTATTGTGGATCTAACCAATTTTTGGCCTGGTTGAGCCAATTAACTCAATATGTGTTTCCCTCCACTTTGCATTCACCTATTTTCATTAATGTCTACACAAATTCATATAACCCTCTTAACTATACTGTAGTATCTTTAGACAACTCTAGGGAAATCTTGTCTATCATAGCTAAATCCATATCAACTCTCTTTCCATTGGGTGAATTCCTAGTTAATGAATAAGAGATAGCCACTAAGGTGAATAGTTTGGCTTTCCCATGATAAGAAATATGTTATTTGATGATATCTACATGATGACATCCTTCTTCCTGACTTAACCTTCCCTCTACTAGATTCTACTTTTTCCAAATAATCACATGAAGTCATATGCATGATTTCTTCACTTTTAGTTTATGACAATGATTTACTGGTTGATGAAGTCATACTTGGAATTATGAATGAAATTTAATCTCTTTTTTGTCTTACCCCAATAAAGTAACAATATGCAAAGTTTTTGGCAAATGGAATCCATGAATAATTGTGTGGAGATCATGACCTTAAAATGCTCAGGTGCCAATTGTACTTATTCTATTTATTGTTGTATTTTCAATTTGAATGTTTTGAACATTTGAATTTGAGGAAGCTATATAAGGATGGAAATCCTCTTCTAGTTATTGAATGGACCTTAGTGTTGATATAGAATGAGCTAAAAGGGTGGATTATTGATTTTTCCAAAAAAATCATCTTTCATACTCAAACCATATTTCGGGGAAATCCAACCCCTATGATTCCCAATGAATTTTATAACATCCTTCAATTGAGTCTAGAGACTAGATTTGGGGAGTGGTATCTCTACCAATATTCCGCAATTATTAGAGTTTATTTTTGTCAACTCGAGCCTCGTATTTTACCAATGTACATTCCATGAAGAGTGTTTGCTCTAGATTATCTCAGAAAAATATTGTCTTTTGATTATCTTCACTTTTCCTCAAAAAAAGATAATTCATCCTTTGTTTTACATGCTCAAATATTTCCATTTGTTGTTCAAAGTAGGTCTACTCTTGATATTGTAAATAAATTGATCTCTTCCTTTAGTTTCAATTAGGAAATGTTTGGATGAGGTCACTATCACATTATATCAAATAAACAAGTTGCTTTAAATTCTTCGACTTAGATTCATCAAAATAATATTGAGGTTGAAATTATGGATAACAAAGATATGTGGGAAGAGGTACAATACTTGAGGTAGATGCAAGTGGTGCAATATAGATTAAATAATAGAGATGTAAATGAAGCCAAACACACAATGTCCACTAGTATGGTTTCCAACACTATTGATTATGAGTGAAACAAAGAAAAAGCAGGACATATGTCAAGTAGATTTGAACAAGTAGTTGAATCGATTGCTACCTTGGAAATCAAAGTTTTAGTTGAGTGATTGGAAATTGGAAGTAAAAGGAAAGTGAGTGAAGGATAAAGTGAGCCTAAGGCCATGGATACATGATACCTAGAGCCCAAGAAAGGGAAAATATAGGATCAAGCTAAGAAAATAATTAATTTTTCCCTAGGAGATGCATGTAGTGAGTTAGGCACACTCTTGCAAGAAGATATGATAGAGGAGTTTGACACTTTCTTAGAATAATTGAAACCTAAAATAACAGCTAATCCAATGGTGGTTTTCACTTCTTCCCCTATGCCTATAATTCAAGATCTGACTGTAAGTGACAAACCTTCAAAAATTTCACTCGAAACCCATATGGAAACTTGATATGAAAATAAGATAGAGCCACTTGTTCAAATGAACGAGTTAAATAAGAAGGAAAGGAAAATGAAGCTTTGTCAAGGATCATATATAGTATCCAATGATCCTATTATTCCTCATTTTTAGCATCCACGGATCATGAGAGGAATAAGTTCAATTTGTTAGTTCTTAAGCCTATCTCATGGGTAATGTGTTTGGTTAATCTTGACTTGATTATATAGTAGATAAGATAACCTTGATATGATTAATTATGGGTTTACCGTTGGTGGTTTATGGGCCCATGGTATTTTCCCATAGTGATTTGATGTGATGAACCATATTAAAGGCTTGTAGAATTCCATTATAAGATGCCTCAAGCAGCCTGGTGTTTGGCCAACTCAGATAAAGTCAATAAACATATATATGGTGAGTGTTGGTTTTCCAAATCAATGGCTTCCAAGGTAAATTTTGGTTTTATGTGATTAGTTGTTTTTCTTGTTGAATAAAATATTGTCATTGATGTAAAATTTTAGTAAGTGATCCAATATAAATGTGAATTTAATAAATACAAAAGTGGAAATGTTAATTTGACTGGAGTTTATGTAAAAGTGAAGTAAACATGAAAATGGATTAAAAGGGGTAAAAGTGAAAGTGCCAATGGTACATGCACATGGATTTACAAACCATAGTGTTATTTTACCCATGATGTGGTAAAAATTGAATTAAAAATAAAGAAATGGAGAAAATTAATTATTATTTAATAAAAGTCGTTACTTTTCAAAAGAACATGACTTTTCAAGTAAATCTTATGGAAAAGTATAAAAAAAGAAGAGGGTTATGAGAAAAAATGCGTGTGTGGGTGAAAATGTAATATTCTTATGCATACCATTTGAGGAGTGACGATTGAAAATCATTCAAGGAGTGATGATTGAACATTATTCAAGGAGTGACAATTAAATATTGGTGAAGATAAGATCTGGCATTCTAGAAAATAGATCTGGAAAAAGAAAAAGGAGTGAGTACAGATCTAAGGTAGAGAGAAAGAAGAAGATGTGATCACAATGCAGAAGAAGTGAAATAAAAATAAAGAAAAATATGAAGAGTGAATGTTAAAGAGTGAAAGAAAAAGAATCAATCACAATGGAAGATATAAGGAAGAAGTTGAAGAAGAAGCAAGAATATCTGGTGAAGGAAGAGTGAAAGCAGAAGTAGCAAGCACAAAGCAGATCTAGAAAAGGAAGAAGTAAAGAGAATAGAGAATATTTTGTGAAGACAGAAGTAACAAATGGGATAGGTTTCTCTTGTAGTTTGGTACCTACAAATAACAGAGGGGATCAACGTCTCTTGCAGGTTGGTGCCTGCAAACGATAGAGGGGATTGATGTCTCCTATAGATTAGTTCCTACAAATAGCAAAGGGGATTGTTGTCTCCTGTAGGTCAGTGCCTACAAACAACAAAGGGTATCAGTGTCTCTTGTAGGTTGGTGCGTATAAATAGTGGTGTAGATTGATGTCTCTAGTAAGTCGGTGCCTACAAATTAATAAAAATAAGTTTTTGTGGTTTTCTCCTAAAAGGGTTTCCACATTAAACATTGTGTATTCTGGTTGTTGTGTTTATGTGATTACTTCATTTTGTTCATTATGGTTTATGAATGTTAAAAGTAAAATGGATTAAAAAAGGTAATAGTGAAAGTGCACATGGTATGTGCAAATCGTGGTGGTATTTTACCTATGGTACGGTAAAAATGGAATTAAAAATAAAGAAAGGGGGGAAATTGATTATTATTTAATAAAAGTTGTGACTTTTTAAAAGAACATGACTTTTCAAGTAAAGCTTATGAAAATTATAAATAAAGAAGAGTGTTATGATAAAAAATGTGTGTGGGTGAAAATGTAATATTCTTATGCATACCATTTGAGGAGTGACTATTGAATATCATTCAAGGAGTGATGATTGAACATCATTCAAGGAGAGACAATTAAATATTGGCGAAGATTAGATCTGGCATTCTAGAAAATAGATTTGGAAAAATAAAATAAATATGTCCTTATACTGATTCACCCAACCCCTCTCAGTATAAGTGTGTGCTCAACAATTGGTATTAGACTAGGTTCCTTTGGAAACAGTTTAACCACTAGAAGGTAGATCTCGGGACTACACATGGTCGGTCAAGAAATTTTATTTAAAAAGGGGTCTCCGTTGTTTGATGGAACTGTTATCCCAATTTACCAAGGATAACTAAGGAGACGATTTCTCGAGGCCCTCGATTTGAAGACATGGAGTACCGAGAGACAAATGGATGACAGTGTCCACTTGCACAGACAGAGGCCCGCCTCACCACCACATACCTCAGATTCATCATGATGGTGTTTGCCACACCAGATTGCTTCCGGAAGGCATTGGATCTTTCTCCATGAGGTACAAGCCATGTATTATGGCGAGTTTCATTTCAATATTTGAAGCATTTAAGTATTTTTCATTTAAATATGCTTTTGATTATGTAATGTCTACTTGGAAGTTATTCTCTTTCCCTTATTTTACCTTGGTGGTTGACATTGCACCCCAGTAATTGGTCACCCCTAGGGATGGATTTTCTACTGGGAGGTCCCCTTGACAAGTCATCATGCCACTCATGATCATACCTACCAATTTACACACTTCATCCCCTTTCCTCCTTATCTTTTGAGATTTTTGGGTGTACTAACCTAAGAAGAGATCGCCCCTCATTTCATGGGAAGAAGTGGTTGAAGGCCCAGAGTGAATGTAGCTAGAAAAAGATAAAATTTGAATCACAACCTTCCAAATGATCAATCAAAGAGGTCTTGAGAACAATGAAATGTTTCTCCCAAAAATTCAAAGAACTGCAAAAGAAAACACATATATATAAATGTCCCACTTGTTGAGGGATCTACACAAGTGTGTTACAAGATGGAATTTACCCCCATTGAACTCTATTTACCTCTCCCTTCAAGTGATATTGTGGTACTTCCCCCCAAGATGTATGCTACCCCATACGGAATACTCAGTTTTTTTGGACCTTAATTAATTAATGGCATTAAATGGGCTTGGAAAAAGGATGCATTGAAAACGACGGTGCAACACACCCTCTACAAAGGCACCCATAAATGAGACAATATGATCCCTTGTATGTCATGAAACCCATGCCCAAAAGTATTTCTCCAATCCACTTCATCTTCTACACATGGCTTAGAAGTGGGTACACCTCAGAAACACTCCTTGACTTAGGGAATGATTCGCCCAATAGGTCACTTTGTGAACCCTCCCATACCTAAACTTGGCAAGTTGCATAGGGTCTTTGAGAACTTTTTTAATTTGATGAGGTGGTTTTAGATGAAAATTATTAGGTGCATATTTTATTCATTTTATTTACTCATCATGATATGTTTGAATTGATATCCTTGGAGGGCATATTCATTATCTTTGCAAGACCTTTCTTGGTGGATAGTTTTGGAGGAACACGCCTAGCTTGGGCTTCCTTAGGGCATGAATCCCACAAGGTGGATACGAAGACCTACACATCAGATGATGATGACATCCTTTGGAGCCTTGTGATACACCTTGGATGACCTCACCTAGCCCCTACAAGCCCAATGTTTTGCCTTTGGAGGTCAAAATGTCACATTTGGAGGGCTTCATATCACCCTAGGGATAGGGTTTTAATGGTGATGATGGACACATGGTACTTTTGATGGGAAAATATCTTCCAGTAAGGAGGATAGCTTGGCTTGAGGACACATGGCCTTTGGAGGCCTAGCGCTATCTCCTTCAACCCCAACGACTTGCTAGAAGTGTCAAAACGTCACCGCATAGAGGGTTGACGTCATATTTACGGTTTCTTGTGTGCAATTTTTAAGTTAAATTTGAAATTAATATTGTAAAGGGGAAAAATAAATGGAAATGTCTCCCTTATTTTTGGGTTAACCCTAACTTAGATGGAAAAACACTTTTGATAGGATTTATATAAATAAGAACCATTTCTATTTCATTTATCATCATAACTCTCCCATCTTGGAGAGGATTCTTGGCTGAAATTTGCGCCCCTATTGGGAAAATTAATCTTGTATCTCTTGTGCTATGGTTTATATCTTGTATTGTGGAGTGGAGTGGTGCACTATCTCTTGGAGGTTCTTTCTCTTTCTTTGGTGATGAAAAATACTTTTCAACTAGGGTTTGTCTTGACATGTTTTTGGAATTGGTAAGAAAATTCTTCATATTGTTAGTTTTCTTTCTTGTTCCATGGTTTTTAGTGGCTATATCCTTGGAGGAGTATAAGGGAATACACCCTCCACTAAGTTTTATCAATGTTTTTTGTGAAAGAATCTATTGCAAAGGTTGTCAGGAGGAGTAAAAGGGATTACACCCTCCTAGATTTACATTTTTAAGATTTTACTTGCCCTTGGGAATAAAAGGGTTTACACCCCTAGGGAGAAAATAGATATAACCTATTACAAGAGAAATACATAACCCATTTGAAAAGGAACTAATCATTTATTGCATTGGAGAAATAAAATACTTGCATTGGAATGCATGATTTTTTGAGATATTGAATTTGTTCAAGTTGGAATCTTTACTTAGTGTTATAAGCTTTATTATTCCCTAAGGGCATCCTATTTAGGCCAATAATTTTTATTCTTTTATAAACTTAAAGCTATAGCCATTAGGGATGTAGAAATATCTCTCTTGTACTTGTTGTACACTTACCAACTACTGAAATTTACTTGCAAACGTCTATTTTTGTTCTACTGCTCATTGTCTATCTTTTTTACGGATTACTTGTTAATTTTTGTGGTTGAATTTTTCTATTTTAGTAATTATTTGATACAACAACTTGGATGTCATAATAAATTGTTGATAACATCTAATAAACATCCATAATCACCATCAAAATCTCAGTTTAATCATTGGAAGTTAGACTATTCTTTGCTAGCTTTATTTATGATATTTTGTACTAGATTTTGGATGGTTAAATTTGCGGCCATTGTAATTTTGTGCTTCTAATATATATTTCTATAAATTCTGAAAATTTGGGATAGAAAGGGTTCTTTCTTGTTCCCATTGGTTTAAAGGCTTATATATCCATTATTTGTCTTGTTCCGGGAAGGGCTAACATTGTTTTGCAGGTATTTATCACTTGACAACCATGTATCCTTCTACAAGACTCATTTTCAATCCTTCCATCATCTCTATCATTGACCTATAGGGGTATCACTTCCATAACCTCTCTTTCCATCTCATTTCCCCATAGGGTCACCCGGGATTCCACCCGTTTGTTGTATTTTTCCTTCACTAAAGTGAGGGGGGGTTTATCTAAGGTGACACTCGGTATACTCTCTCATAGTTATCGCCATCTCATGGATTGGGTCGAGATTTTCCCAACCTACAGTTTGTGCGATAACATTTCTATGTTGTTGTCAGGGAGGATTTTGAATCCTCTTTCATGCTCTAATGACACTTTGGAAAGATTTAATCCCAAATCCTTTTCCCATAAGATTGTCTGGAAACTCTATTTGAGGGAAGTTCCCTTTTCCATTTTTGATGAGCTTTTCATAAAGTTCATCTGGCGACTCCATTGAGGTAATAACCTAAGTAATGGAACCATATCATCATGAGAATTACCATGGGAGTTCCATAAGGTGTATCTTTCTATATATGTTCAAAATATCCCTGGATGTCCAAATCATTGCTCTATGGAGTGAAGGGTAAGTTTCCCTAAATTTGATGGTGATCCAGCTCTAGCAGTCACCCATGTCATGAATTATATGAAGTATGCTTCAAGCTTAATTGTGCTCCATTAAGATGTTTTGATGAAAATTTTTGTATCATCTTTGGAATCAAGTAAAAGGAGTTGGCTTTCACACTCATGTGATCTGAAAAGTATCCCATCTTCTACAAAGTTCATTGAATAATTTCGCAGTCATTGCTGGCCAACTACTTAGAATTTGCAAGATACTTTCTAAGAGCTCAAAGACGCTCTTTGTAAAGAAGGTTTTCTGGTGGATGACGAGACAATAGATGAGGAATGGAAAACCAAAGAAGAGTATCATCCACCCACTGCAGAAGAAGAACATATACATGAAGAAATATGACAAGAATATCTCAATGATGAAGACCCAGATGCGACATCAATGTCCGTTATCCCACTTGATGAAGGTGAAGTTATCCTTCCTCACTTTCCTCCTACACATAAATATGAAGAAATGATCATCATAAGTGACACATATGACTTGTGGAAGACCCTTCTAATGTGGTTGATCAACATATTGATGATTTCATACATGTTAGGAGACGTGGATGGGGTGTGGGTTGAATCATTTTTTATGGATATCATATTTAAAACATTGAAGGTAGCTCTCAAGCAAAAGAGTTTGATTTTTCATCTTTAGAATATTGGTCTCCATGTGTATATGATTTGTATGTTTGGTATCCTGGTGATTATATATTTACATATTTGTTCTGTCCATTCGAGGATGAGTTGTCAAAACATACTCAGGGTGATCTTCATCCATCATTTGGGAGTTGTGATGCATATCATTTTGGGGATATAGATTTTCTCTATGAAAAACTTTAGCCACCTTCACCCATGGATTTAGATGGATGCTAGTATGTGGCCATTCCAGACCATTCAAAGACTTATACAACAGTGCAATAGTTTTTTCATCTTTGGGCGCTTTAGAAATATTTACAGATGAAGAAGAAACATGTTTTGGATGTGGAAAAAGAGTCCTTCTTAGGACCTGAGGTTGTCTCTTATATTGTTTCCTCTTCTCTGGGGAATCATAAGGTTTTCTTGGGATCTCTTATCTTTTTTCAACCATCAGGGAGAAGTAATTTTCTAAGATAATATGAAGACGAGTTGTCGTCTGTACGTGGTAGACTGATTCAGAGATGGATTGATCAGGCTTGTGGCCATTCCCTCCAGCGAGATTTTTCCCCTCCCATCCATCTCCATGAGTTTATTTCTATGATTAATTACATTCTTACTTATGATTATGACTATTTTATGCTTGAATTATCTTTGTTGTACTACATGACTAAGCATAGGGGGGGATACCTTGATTATATGATCAGTTGGTTGCACTAGTTGTACAACTTCACCTGACATTTCAGGACCTAATCTTCAAGGCCCCATGTATGTAGGTAGGTCATCTTTCTTTCTTTCATTTTGCATCTTAATTTCTCATAGTATATTAGTTTCACTTCATCTTTGATTTTCATTTTTCTCAACTTGCATTATTGATTTACATGTTTCTCTTTCATCATATATATGAAAAATAGAAAAAATAAATGTAGAGTACTTGTCAATTTTGAAATTTTGATTTTGATTATACGGACAAAGGGTGAGTAGAGCCACCCTAGTTTTTACGATTTTATGTTATAGTGGAGGCACAAGTCAAACCTAAATATGTTGAGGTTCTCATGCACTCTATGGCGAGTAAATGTCCCCAAGTAGGAGCTAGATGTTATCCCCATTTCCAAGGGATAAATAAGGAGATTATGTCTTGAGGCCCTCAGGTTGCATACATGGAGTACCAAGAGATAGATGGTTGATAGTGTCCACTTGCACAAACAGAGGCCCACCTCACCACCACATATCTCAGATTCATCACAATGGTATCCACCACACCAAATTGCTTCTGGAAGGCAATGGATCTTGTTCCATGACATAGAATCCATGTATTATGGTGACTTCCATTTAAATATTTGAGGCATTTGAGTATGTTGCATTTAAAGATACTTTTGATTATGTAATGTATGCTTGGAAGTTATGTTCTCTAGCCTATTTCACCTAGTTGGTTGACATTGTGCCCTAGTAAGTGGTCACCCCTAGGGATGGGTTTTCTATTAGGATGTCCCCTTGATAAGTCATCATGTCATTCCTAATCATACTTACCACTTTCCACACTCCATCTCCCCGCCTTCTTATCTTTTGGGATTTTTGGGTGTAATAACCCAAGAAGGGATCGTCCCTCATTTCATGGGAAGAAGTGAAAGCCTAGAGGGAATGTAGCTGGAAAAAGATAAAATCCAAATCATAACCTTCCATATGCTCACCCAAAGAGGTATTCCTAACAATGAAATGTTTCTCCTAAAATTCAAAGACCTACAAAAGAAAACACACATATATAAATTTCTCACTTGTGGAGGGATCTACACAAGTGTGTTACAAGATGGAATTTACCCCCATGGAACTCTATGTCCATCTCCCTTCAATTGACACTATGGTACTTCCCCCCAAGATATATGTTACCCCATAGAGAGTACCTATTTTTTCTGGACCTTAATTAATTAATGTCATCAAATGGGCTTGGAAAAAGGATGCATTGAAAATGAAGGTGTAGTGCACCCTCTACAAAGGTACTCATAAATGAGACGCTATGATCCCTTGTATGTCATGAAACCCATTCCCAAAATTCTTTCCCCCATCCAATTCATCATATACACATGGCTTAGAAGTGGGTCCACCTAGAAAACACTCCTTGACTTAGGGAATGATTCACCCAATAAGGCCCCTTTGTCAACCCTCCCATACCTAAACTTGGTAATTTGCATAGGGTATTTGAGAACTTGTTTAATTTGATGAGGTGATTTTTTATGAACATGATTAGGTGACTCTTTTATTGATTTGATTTACTCATCATGATACATTTGAATTGAGATACTTGAAGGGCATATTCGTTGTCTTTGCAGGACCTTGCTTGGTGGACAGTTTTGGAGGAACAAGCTTAGCTTGGGCTTCCTTGGGGCATGAATCCCATAGGGTGGATACAATGACCCACATACTGAACAATGATGACAACCTTTGGATTATTAAGATACACCTTGGATGACCTCACCTAGCCCCTACAAGCCCAACAGGTCAAAATGTCACATTTGGAGGGCTTGATGTCACCCTAGGGATAGGGTTTTAGTGGTGATGATGGACACTTGGAAATTTTGATGGAAAAATCCCTTGCAATCAGGAGGAGACCTTGTATTGAGGACACATGGCATTTGGAGGCCTAGAACTATCTCCTTCAGCCCCAACTACTTGCTAGAAGTGCCAAAACATCACCCTAGAGAGGGTTGATGTCATCTTTGTTGGGTTTTTATATTTTTTGCAGTGAAATCCTAGTCGAGATGAATCGATTGACAATCGAAGTTGAGGTGGATCGATAGAAAGTCGAGAGTCAAGGTAGATCGAAAACAATTTGAAGGTCGAGGTTAGTCGACCGTGTTATCACATGGAATTGATTGGATCAATTTAGCCTTAGGTTTTCGACTTTTTATATTTAGTGTTGTTTATTTTTTACTTTTGTCCTCTTCCTTATAGTCTTTAAGGTTTTATCAAAAATAACGTTAGTGTTAATGTTTGCCCAAACCCTTGGTTTATATCTTCATATTTATGAAAAGGTTAGACAAGCCATTGTCCTTATGCCTCCACCAACACCCTGACATGTCACCACTTCCACGATGTACTAAAACCTCTCCACTTTCTCCCTCTACCCATTAGAAGGTCAAATCAGGTTATTTTTGTACGTTCTCATCTCATTAGACATTTCACAGTGCATCTCAAGTACACTTTTCTCTCATCGCCATAATTTCACTTATGATTCTTTGTCAGTCGATCTCCTTGTTTTTAGCACTCATGTTTTTAAGGAAATAATCTGGGATTTCATCATTTAAATCTTTTCTAACTGTTTTTCCAAGATTTCAAATTGCTCCTAGCTCGGTGCTACGAAAATTGGCATTTTCAGATAGGTGCTATGAAAATTGATGCAAACTTCTTTCTGAAAGTAAGTTGGGGGTTAGACCAACTACAAGTGGATTCGTCCAAGATCAAGCATATCGATTTTAAATCCTCTGCCTCTAGGTACTCTACGATCATTTTAAGCTCTATTGAAGGACAATAAAGGTTGTTTTCTATAATTGCTTCTCCTAGGCGCTATGAACTGATGGTCCACACTGCCAACTCTCCATCTCACCTATGTTGTCACAATTCTCATCCAGTTGTAGAGCTCTCTGTTACGAGGAAAATATCTCTATGGCTAGGGTAGACCATAATGGATGGATATGACTACAGAAATCAAATCTATCCCAACAACATGCTATATAAACCAATGTGCAAGCGAGATAAGAAAGGGACCTACCTCGTCCAGATGTTTGATGATGTCCATCATTGAGCACTTCGACCCAAACCTTTATACCTGCAACAAGTTATCAACAAATAAGCAGAGCAAGCATATAGTGATAATATAAAAGGTTAGCACATTAGATAGAATAATCCATTAATATGCAAAACAAACATGCCCATGTATAATAACTCATATATTTGCAAGATATCAATTGGACGGGAAGAGAGTATTTCTATTAATAAATGATCAGTAGAAGTGAAAATATTATAGACTTCTGTGTTGGCACGGTTCGGAACCGAGAAACCAAGTTCCTTCCAGTTGGACCTCCACCAAAGGCAAGCTCATAGAAGGGAGACAATGAGGTTCTCCATCAATAAGGGAAGTGATTGGGGGTTGAACACTGTGTTTAGACTTAAAAGACAAAGGGATGCAGACTCAATATGAAGTAATAATTTCTCTAGAGTAAATTTTCTCTCAAAGTTGAATTCTTTCTCCTTTTCCATAGCTCAAAATTGGCCCATTTATAGCCTTCAAAATGGGACTAAAGGGTCAAGTCGAAACATTTATAGTATATGGAAGGCCAAGGATCAGAGATCTCCTATCATGACATGGAAACCTGACATTTAATTTTTATTTTCTGGCACAAATCTTGATGTACATGGCCTGTAGTGGAGCAACCTGCATATACGCTTGTTGTATAGTGTGAAAGGTGAGTACAAGTGGAAAATTTGTGTTTTTTCCTATGGATTTTATTAACAAGGAAGATAAGTCTACATAGGGAAATGGAATAAGGCCCTCTCTGCAAGATTTCATAGGGTGAGGCAAATCTTGCTCTAACACTCTCAGCCTATTTTACTAAATACTAAGTAAACCTTGTTGTTAGGCCACCTTTCCTATCCCTTATTTGGATTTTGTTTCTTATGCTACGAATTCTGTTGTGAATCCCCTATTTTAGCGCTACAAACCCTGTGCAACAAATCAACATTGTTATTCACCTACCTCATAACTTTCATCAACTGGTTATCATCAAGATTTCCTTTCTTATTCAAGTCTACCTACTTTGGAAATTTAAAAAAAAGGGTCTTTTGTTGATAAAGTTAAATGAGTTTTGTAAAATGATGGTGAAGTGTTAAACAAAATCTTTTTGCAACAACTTTCTCCTTGCATATCCATTTTCCTATGTAGTCTTCCTTCATTTCCTGACTATAAATTGTCCTTTCATAAGCCTGGAGGCCAAATATGTTGAAGAAGAATAAAACCTTAGACAAAAACTATCTTTCAAAAATATTATCCATCCAAATCCTAAGACCTCTATCTTACTATTTTTCCTCTTGCATCACTCTAGTTGATGTTTTAGTTTTCTTCCTATAACATCAATGGATACTCCGCAATAGAAGAAGGCTCACAAGGGTGGGGGCATAGTGAGGACTGAACCCTATGACATGTAGTTGTTTGTTGTTGAACCTTTGATCAGGGAGGTCTTCCAAAGAGTGATATGTTTCAATTTCTATCAGAAGATGTAGAGGGGGCACCCTAAAGTAGCTAGAGAATTTTCCTTGAATTTTGATGGAACAAAAACTAAGGTGGGGACTCTTGAACTTGATGTATCTGAAGCAACCATAGAAGCAATTATTTAGATACCAAATACTGGTGAAAGATGGTTTAAGTCCATGAATCTAAATGCATCCTTCTCTAAAGAATTCCTTAAAATAGAATGTCAGGGAAATAACCTATCAAAGGGAGTGTCTAGGAGCCACATTGTTAAAGGATTTGATAAGATGTTAAGGGTGATCCAAAGATATTTCACCTGTGAGGGCAGGTTCAGTATGATTTATCAGTACCACATTAGACTTTTGTTGCACTTCATAGGAAAAGAACTCATGAATATTCCTTTCTATTTGTTTAGAAGCATTGGAAAAATGGCTGACACGGTCCAAGATAAGTCCAAGGTAGTTGATACAAGTGTTTTTCACTCAGGGATGATTAAAATGATTCTAATGGAGGATTTGAAGAAGAAAATCATTGATTGGGAGCAGTTCATTGCCTCTGCACATTTGCAATTGAATGTTTCTCCTACTCCAAAATCCAAAGTATAGAGTCCTCTTCAGGCTAATAACATTGTTCACACAGAGACAAGTAGGAAGAGGAAGAGAAAATACATTGATAAAAATGATGAGGCTCCTAATAAACAAGAAGGAGAAGGAGGATTTTATCACTCTCCGCAAAGGGAATTTTCACCCCAACCAGCTCCAGAATTAGCAGAAATTCCATCAGGGAGAGCCACAAGCACAAAGGGAAGGAGGTTACTTTTCTCATCACCATCTGTTGTAGTTGAAACTAAAGTTAGGAGGCCTTTCACCCGGTCATCAACAAAGAAATAAAGTATTGAAAAAAAGAATGTAGTGGAATCTCCCATCAAGAGAAAAGGTAAAACTGTGGCTATTGAAAAACACATTGAGGTGATAGATATAACCACCCCTCCAAAGAAAACTACTTTTAAAAGGATGATCAGACAGCTTAGAGAAGCTAGAGATGAAATTGTTAAATTGAAAAGGGAAGATTTAGTTGGAAATAACAAGTTAAGAGACCTCATGGATATGTATCGTGAGAATCTTGTACAAGCCAAGTTCATTGCTAAGAGATTTAGACCTCTCCACATGCAACTTAAAATCCTATATAAATAGAATTTAGCCTACCAAGGTCAGATCAGGGGGTTAAAGATGGAATTGCAGCCTTTCAAGGAAGAGTCACCCAAGAGAAATTTGAATGTGTTGGCCCAAGCTTCCACCAAAAGGAGTGCCAGACTCAGGAAGTGAAGTGAAATGTCTTAAAGAATCTTAGTTTTGGAAGTACTTATCCTTGCATTTTTTAATATTTTAGAGAAGTATAATGCCTATAATTGATTTTTTCACTCATACACCACATTATGAGGCTTCTACAGGCATACCTAACTTTGGGGAAAGTTTTTGGGTGTTTTGGGCTCAAACTAGACTAATTGGGTAGCTACAAGACAGTTCAAAACACCTGGTGCTGTGAACTAGTTCATAAAGTCAAAGGCTGCAAACTTCGCTACAAACTCCGCTGCGAACTGGATGATACAGTGAGTGCTACATGATTTGTTGCAAACTCCTATTTTGATGGTTTCAAGATGATCAATGATCACAAGATGTCTAGGGGAGCATGGTACAATTGTTGAAGGTCAGTTTAAAGCTTGAGGATACCTAGCAACAAAAGGAATGCACTCAAAGGACACCTCATTATGCAATATTAGGGTGTTAGGATAGTTGCCAACATTAGCCTTTTTTGTAGCATCTTGTTATTTCCAGTTTGTACAAGTGTAATTACCTCAGCTTAAGATGAAATAATCCTATGTTAGAGGATGAACTTGTATTGTTTGCTATTTTTCCCTATCTAGGCTATAAAATCAGCATTAGAAGACATTTTGTAGGTTTGAATGGTTTATGTAAAAGACTCTTTTGGTGATTTTAATGTAATAGAGTCTACTCTGGTTTGATGTATCAGACTTGATGAAATTTTGTTTAATGGAAGTCAATTTTCTCTCTTGCCATATTATCTCTCTCTCACTCTGAATTTTTACTGCCATTGAATGATTCAAATGATATTTTGTAGTTGTATTACAATGGATGTTTAATTGTGGTGTTGTTATAACTTTCTTAGAGTTTTTTTATCTTGGATTTAAGAAGAACTTGTATCTTAATATTTTCTCTCCTTTGTCTACTTGTAAAGCTTGATTCTAGTGGTAGACTCACTTCATTTTTCTTACTAAGTCTTCCTTATATCCACACTAATACTCAAAACCCTGACCTAAGTTAAACAAGACCTCTTTTGCTAATGCATTTCATCTACAATTTCCTGTGTTTTGACATTGTTGAATTGAGTTTTATCCATTTGACACCGCATTTTAAGACTTATCTCATAAACCTATTGATGGGTAGTAAGCTTGCACTTTAGCAGTCAAAGTGTAACTTTCGGTGCTAACAGGCCAAGTAAAGTAGAAGTCAAAGGTCGAGGTGGTTCGACGGAGTGAAGACATCGGCAGCAAGTCGAAGAGTTCAACCAACAAGAGGTCAACAGGATGGCATGTGGAGAATGAATGAAGACCCAATGAAGGATGGCTGGTATTCAACTGGTAATCCAACTTGGAGTCGACTGTAACATAATCCTGAGATTTGCAGTATTTGTAGCCAATGATCTACATGGATCTGTAACCATTTTTGGGTGCTAAGTATTTAGGGTTTTTCTTGTTGTAAATCCTATAAAGAGGCGTGTTGTAAGGTCGTAAAGGCTAATGAAAATGAATGAATTATAGGATAGCCAGTCTTTAGAGAAATATTTAGATGTAGGTTATTGGTCATGTAGATGTAATTTGGACTGGCTATGTAACGTCCCCAGCCATCAACCCCCATGAACGGGAAAACGCTACTACGCGGAAGACAGTTCAATAACATATTATGCATTCTAATGAATTTTAAACGCTTAATTATAATTAAACATAGAATTACTGCTAGTATTTCCGAATTAATGGAAATAACAGTAACTCATGATTACAGCAAAATACATGATAACATTGCAAGAATCACAGGTATGCAATTTAATTTAGTTACAGAATTACAAAACATAGTGACACTTATCTTTGAAATTGTCACACACCACCAACTGCATGCAAACCTTCCATGAACCTCCCAGCCTTAGGCCACGTTGCTCATCACTCTCAACAGTAGGTCACCCCCGAGCTAGGACTAAGCTCCACCAAGTAAGGGATCCTAGGCTAGGTAAGGTTTACAGGAAGAATACACAGTAAAAGAAGGAGGATTCTCTCTCAGGAGCCACTTATGCCCACTTCTCATAGAATCTCCTTCCCCACATGCCTGTCCCACCCTAGGAGTATACACCTTCATTGTCACCTAGATAGTCCTTCGGCTGGTAACCTCCCTTTCCTTGGGCTTCAGCAACAGATCGGACTGGAAATCTCTGAGCTCTGTGAAAGCTACAGGGATCCTTTCAGGAGCTCTCTCCTTCCTCCGTGCACTCTCTCACCTAGAGAGGGTCACTCACAGGATAGGCAACCTGTCCCTTCAACCTCAACCACCTCTCTCACCTGGAGAGAGTGTTGTATACACAAGACAAACAATTTGTTTCTTCAACTCGGTTTCCCACATAGTCCGGCAACCACGAAGTTCAAAATGATCATACACTGGCCAAAAAACCACACGTATTCAAGAACTGCATGACCACAACAGTCAACTAGAAACATAGACATGGCCACCCAAAGCTGATGACAGACAGGCGCAAACAACATAACAAGTCTCATCAATTACGAGACACTTTGGTTTTCTCAACCAACAACACAAGACAGCTTCTTGGTTCTGGTTTCAGGAATGTGTAAGGGTACACAGAGATCCCACACAGAGGCTTAGATGGTTCATGTGATGGATCTGAGTATGAACAATAGACAGAGGTCGTTCATGGACACCCGCCAGTTCCGACAAAGGATGGAGAATGGAATCCTGACTCAGGTGATGGATGGATGAATGTTGGACGAACCCCCAACAGGGATTTCTTTTTAGGTTTTAACTGCATGTGCCTGGGTCGACACATGTCACCCTTGAGGCTGCATTGTCTCCATCAACTGGTGTGCATTTTTGGGCACACGTTCTCCCTTCCAGTGATTTGGGATCCAGAAAACATGTTTCACACATCATTTTATAATAATAATTTAATATTATTCTCAAGGGTTTAAGCCCCCTCAGCTTAGCCCCTCTTCTAACCTCTCAGCCCCCTCTCCCTTACCCAGGCTTTGTGGATGCTTAGTCCCCCATCACTCATTCATCGTGGTTGTTCCACACGTAGAGATGTTTTGTATTAATATTGTGCACAATTACATGTACAAAAATCAGGCTCCTGGCCTTCAACACTTAGTGTTTCAAGATAAATTCGTGAGTGTGGACATAGACCAATCTCCCCAGATCCACCTGGATCTGGAACAAAACGTGACAGAATACTACTCTTTCCCTAGATCTAGATTATTGAATGAACTAAGAGAAATGGATGGTGGACATACCTTATGAACGCTCTCCTTTAATCTCTGTTGTTCCTCGCTCTGCCTCGATGCTCTTATGTCGTCCAATCGCAACAGTACAAACCAATCAAAGTACAAGTAGATTAATATATTCAATACCTAGTCTATACATGTGATCAAGGAATCATGTAATAAGATGACATCATCATTATGGGAAAGGGACATATTACTGTATTGCATTAATTGAAAGTGAAACTTAGAACCTGAGCCTTGATGTCGTAGGTCTCCTTTCAATGGCTCCTAGCTCTGACACACACACTTGCTCATGCATGAAGAAAATCAACCACATATGATACCTTGCTTGTTGTCTCTTGCTGCTATAGCATCAATCCTCCATACAGTCTTGCACCAATTCTCCAATCAATCTCTTGCTAGCTTGCTTCTAACCTTTTCCATGAGCAATCCCCTCAATATATAGGAGAAGATTGATTAGTTACTTGGATAGGGAATGATCCCAATATATCTGGGAAGTCAGTACTTTGCCAACCATTCGAAAGCCAACTCACCCTTCTAGAAGATTCCTTCTAGAAGGATCGAGAACTTATCCATTTTCCTCCTTTAAAAACAAGTTCACACCCTAACCTTGAGCACAGTGCGAGAAGTTCGTACCCCAGCTGAATGCAGCATGCGGGAATGAAGTATTCTCGCAGGAGAGTATATATGCAGCATGCGAACTATCTTCAAGATATGATTTTTGGAAGCTGACAAGTGTAACCTTTCTCAGGAAAAAGTTCTTAGTGAAGAGCTTGATTCTCCATTATCATGACATGATCATAATATCATCTTGATAACCAAAAATGTGGATAACAGAATGCCCCCCCAAAGTCTGAGAGTGGAACTAGTGACAGTCGATAGACTTTGTAAGCTGCATGTGCATGTCAAGAACCAAGAGCACATCTAATCAGAGACCTGCAAACATCCAAGCATCAACAGTATATCATGTATATCAATTTCTGAGGTAGGCATTCCTATACTCAGATCATAGACTGATGACATCATAAACAAAATTCATGGCCACCAATCATACACTGTGGATCCATGGATTCATAATATAACACAGCCACCAGAATACACTGTGGATCTGTGCGACAAATCTTCAGCCAAGACGACATAGCCACAAAACATACACAGTGGATCTATCTGTCACAAAATATACATACTCCATCGCAACCTGGATCACAAAGATACTATCCAGGGTCTTCAATCTCATCACCCAAAGTACGTCCAGGGCCTTCAATCTCATCACCCAAAAGTACTTAATTCCACCATGGATTACATGTCGGAAGTCGAATATGTAGGTAGAAACCACTTGATTACTCTGGCCATTGATGTACATACCACACAAGGAAAATTACCATTAATGTCAATGACCCCCGGGGTACTATAGTACAATCCGTCGACCGTTAATGAATGAGTTAAGTTGCTGAACAATCGATCTAAATCTTCGATCAGGGGTCAAATTTATGTAAACCGGTCACGAAAGCGAAACTTGCCATTGAGGCATGCAAGCTCCAAGGTACTAAATAATTTCTAAGCCTAGATCCCTGATAATGTGCAGATGTCGATGGAACAAGACTCACACAGAGGGCCTTGATGTATCCCCATTAGTGACACGAAATGAGTAAATGTGAGTTTAAAGAGTGAAATGATATATGGTACTGGACTTCGACACAGAAGGCCGACATAAAGTGAAAGGATAATTGCAGCATGGTCACCTAATAGAGTTTTGACCGCTTCTGAACATATGAATGACACGTATCAATGATTTGGCAAAGATGACCTTCAAAGATCTACACATGGAAAGACCTTGTAATCAATCAATGAGAGACAAATGGATTACCAAAACCAACTTCGGATGATGAATAGGGTACGTTCAAGAGTTTTACACTTTACTACCAACACAAAGATGAAACATATCCCTTTCCCCAAATTTTTCCCCACTATTTCTGGCGAGTACCCCTTTACTTTTACACAATATTGAAGAGGATAACATATACTAGATATAATCTCATCCTTCCTGGACGAACCTTTGAGCATTTTAACTAACCCTAAGAAGGGAGTGGTTCGTCCCATCATTCCGTCCACAATGTTTGTTTAACGAGTCCAGATAGAAAACTGGCTCTTTTTCAAGATTATAGAGTTTGGAAAACACTTAAGAGAACTCTTTCAGTTCCTTTTTCATTAATAGTCCAATGAGACCTAAAAGGGTTAAACTATCGTCAAGGACGCTAACTTCAAATACTTTAATTCATGAAAATACAAGATTTCTACAATCTTTTCATATTTAGGAGTCTAAAAAAAGCTAGTGAACCTGTGGGGGTTCCTTTCAGGTGACCAATGATCGAGTCTTAAAAGGGATAAAACAATTGATCACTAAGTTTTTGCAAGTGCTAGAACGGACAAAAAACACTTGAGGTTTTTAGATAAAACCATAGAAACCACAAACACACCATACTTCAAAAGTTTTTGGTCCATAATCATCTGCAAGAGGTGCCCGTAGTCATTTTACTCACTGCGATTAAGTATAGGGTAAACAAAGGAATAAATATGAAAAACCCACTTTCACTATGGTAAAAGTAAATAAAACAATTTTACACCTCATTTTTACCATATGTTTTACCAATTCACCATTTTAGTGCAAAACTCCATTTTACCTCCGATCTTCATCATCGATTTCTGGGAGCTTCGGGGTGTCATTTCGCGAATCGTCTGGATAAAATTGGTAAGTACTCCATCTTCTTGCTTTGTATGGTTCAATTTTATGATTTTAACAAGGTACTGCTTTTGGCTGAGTTTGAAACCCACAAGGATTCTCTTTGTGCTACCCATACTAGGCTCATGAGAAGTCCTTATTCCCAAGAGGGCGTTTAAGGTAGGGGCAGAAACCCACCGCATGCTATACCCCAATCACGAATGGCGATATTCAAATTTTTTGTGTAATTTTTAGCCAATAAAACTAATTTTTCTCATAATTTATAACTAATTATCTTTATATGCTGTTACAAAGTTATTAAGCATCACAATGGTGCTTGAATGGAAGGAACATGAACACTAAGATGATAATGCCACCTCCAAAAATCACCCTCAAACCATCGCTGCTTTAATAGATTGCGGTCTCCTAAAGTATTTCCGATACCGGGCATGAGAGCCCGGCACGATTGGAACATTTAGTCCGAATGTGGATCCGGACCAACAGGTTTTTAATGTCAGACCACACATTGACCATTGATATTGAGGATATCTACTTTCAGACCGGACTGTCAAGACGGGGTTCATAAGTCAGTTTGACTGGTACTCGAAAAGCGGGTTTGAAAATGAGCGAGTATTGCAACCAGTACTGCGTACTTGAGGTCGAAAGAAAGAAAGGGAAAGTTGCAATTTGGTGAGTAACTGATTTGACTCTTTGCACTATTCTCTTTACTATTTCTCGGATGGTAGGAAGTGCTGCCCTGGATATGGCTCTACAGAGCTATTTCCAAGATGTTTAGAGTGTGTCATTCTGTCTTCAATCAATACGCAAAGGTTACGTAACCTCAAGAAACAACTCAATTCAATGCATGGCACTAAAACGCTTTGGTTATGATCGCCGCTAGTGTCCTTCTTCAAGAGTCCCAAAGATATAGGCTTGTGTCGACAGCACTTTCCGGTCCTGTGGACCCAAGGATGTTACATGAAAGCCACCATGACTAGACATGTGATGCAATCGATCGCCGCATGACAATCGCTTCGACCGGCTCCAAGGCCGCCGCCAGGATGATAGAGGATTGCGCGAGGCCGGCTCGACTGAGGTGATCCTCACCTGCCCTCCCCGAAGGACGAGTTGGGGAAATATTGGTAAGAAGTGCACCAACTTTAGCTTTTTATATGTTTTGTATTTCATCAATATATTAAATGTTTTGGTTTTTAATATTTCACCCAAAAACTAACACCAAATTTGTATTGATAATGCATGTTGGGGCATACAGACACCGGTAGTTCTCCGCTCAGCCAAGAGAAGCAAGAGTTCCAAATCTCCTGCATGTCGTGAGGACTACCTTGGAGCAGAACTTGGAGGGATTGATGCATGATGTTCCATATATGCCCCTGGAGGAGATCCCACACATCGCTATACCGTAGCCTATGGGTCGCTTGTCTGTAGGAAGCCAGACTTTAGCATTTCTGGAACATCATTGATGTCATGATATCATTTTGTAGAAGCCATGAGCTTCCTTACTTTCTTCTTTTTTGGTCTTTGGACACATTTTGTAAAAAAAACTTTGATCGCTATATATATATACATGGTTCTTAATGCATTTACTCTACACTTGGGTACATGTGCTTGATTTATAAATTGTTCAAATGCCCGTCCAATACATAATTAGCCAAAGCATCCGTTGCATTAAGACTTAATGTGTGGATATTCAATATGATCAAAATGTCTTTCCAAGAGGCTTAATTCGCAAATAAATCCTTAATAATGTAGGACTTCAAATAAAATAGACATTACTTAGTTGTAGCACCACTAGCTGTGAGTGAAGTCGCACAACCAAACAACCAATTCCAAGAGAGATAGCATCAACCAATAACTCAATGATGGCACTATACTCTATGTTGTTGGTTGTTCGCCCAAGACATACACCTCGCAAAGATATAAGTCATTTGTTGGGGCGTAGATTGCCCGTGCAGCGTATTAGGTTTCCGAAAGTACTACACTAGCCACCGATGAAGCCAATATAAGGTATGCACACCGGAATATCCGACAATCAAACACAATGTAATTGTAAGGGTAAAGACCAAATAACGCCAAACTCAAAAAAAAAAGTAATCACACACATAAAGTATGATATATAAAAATACAAGTACGTTATGCACAAATGACTCATGCATAGTACTTCTTATACAACCCATTTCTCGGGTTCACCTGCACCATCATAATCCACTAGCTCATATGCCCCTTTGCCACAACTTTGCTAACAATGTAGGGACCACGCCACATTGTCTGCCAAATTTCCCAGCTCCTAAGACATCTTTTATCTTGTTCATACAAAAGAACAAGATCCTTCAAAGAAGACACGAGGGTTTGACATGTTTGTCACACTGCGGCCTGAATATACATTTCTTCTACTTTTGATCAGATGAAGACTCAGATCTTCTATAGTATTGTGAATTCGAAATTCAGCAAGAGGATCAGCGGGTTCTACTTGTGGAGGTGGTGTAAAGACTGGACGCTACTTATTTCCAATGAGGTAGAGTAACAAGAGGGATTTCACCCGTGACGAGGAGAGTCCTCAGAGTACCCTCAGTGTCAGCCAGTGTGAAAAGGTTCTTTCGGGAAGCTTCCTGATGTTCGAGACAACCTTGCATTCTACGTGAACGTCAGGGGGGAGAAATTGTAAACGCCATCAAGCTCTCAACAAAAATCTTGTGGTCAACTTCGAGAAACAAAACAACACACACTAGTAAACAAAATCTAGAAGCAATCACCAAGAACAATACCTTCTAATATCGGGCTTTAATTAGTTGGTGATGAAATCCAACGCCACAACGTAGATGAGAAGGGGCGGGGCTAGGATGAAAAAGTTACGCTGACGACCCGCTTAACACTTACCGGGTGCAAGCTCCTACACATAATCGGGTATACCTCCAAGGATCCCGAGTGATTTCGATTTAACGCCAATTCTGCATCGTGAAGACTTCTTCTCCAGTCACTCAGGCAATTAGAGAGAAAGGCCATCAAGGTTACCACAGCATACCCGCATCGCCTGGGAAACAGGGCCGCCGGCCTCGGGATCCACACTAAGGGCGTAGAATAAGCCCAAAACCAACTCAAAGGCTTCCATACTCATAATTGTGGGTATAATTCTCGAGTGATCCCCGTGAATACGCAATCTCTACAATCATGTCAACAAAGCAGTTAGTATCTCACTAACACCAATGCGACCTAATTCTTGACCCATTGTGTTAGAAGGGCTTCCTGCAGGACAATATGCTGCCAATGGATTTTACACTCTCTAACTCAAGATGCTATCATGTTTTTGAGATTTTGAGAGTGTGTCTCTCTTCCTACTCCAAAGCACTAGCCTAGCTAAATGTTGGTGTAAAAGAGCTCCTAGAAAGAGTTACTAGATCAATTTTACGATTACGCAATGTTATTAAGAGCTGTTGTTTCCTCAAAGGCAACGGAAGTGAAACTCATGATGTGTGACTCGGACCCAAAGTACGCAAGGATATGATGAAATATAATCTTTTCATTCGGTGAATCCTAATTATGGGAGAACGATTCTAATCAAACGCAATTAATACAATGCATATGCAATGCTCAATTTCCTTTCTGATGCCAATGCAAATAATCATGAATCAATGAGCAATTTCTAAATGTCTTTTCTAAACTTCAATAAACGCTAAAATTTGATTTTCAATGGTTTTTCAAAAAAGAAAAAACAAAGTCTTGAAAGAAAACATGCACTAATTTTCCAAGAAGAACTCTAAGGAATGAGAAAAGAAAACCAAATTATAAAGACTCAAACAAACAACCCAATCCAAAAATTTCAACGAAAGTAAAAAAAAAAACCAAGGAGTTTCTTAATGAAAATTGCCCTTTCAACCAACACAAATCAAATAAAGAACACAACTCTTAACTTCCAATCAATCACCGATTCTCAACCAACACGCATACATTCAACTCAAAGTAATCGAGAGAAGAAAAATGCCAATAGAGGCTAAGAGATGAAAGTCAAGTTACCAAAGCAAGAAAAGCCTAGAAAACCCTAGATCAGATCCAAAGCAAATGAAGCAAAGATATGTAAACCAGTGAGACAAAATGTCAAAATAGGTAAATCTACCTTACTGAGCTATTGCAAAATCAAAACTTGAATTCAAAAATTTCAAAAATGTTCGCAGGCTAGTTTGTAACACGCTATGGAAACTAGTTTGCTGCGCTACTTTGAAGGTATCAATCTATTCGTGATCAAACATATGTTCGTGATCATAATCCTGCATTCTCGTGAGGGTCAGCTATATAGACTAATATCATCCCGACGACTGATCTCAATATGCATTTAATATTACTCTTTCTCTAGATCTAGATTATTGAATGAACTAAGAGAAATGATGGTGGACATACCTATGAACGCTCTCCTTAAATATGGTTCGCCCTACTGGATGTTTGTGTCGGCCCAATCGCAATAGTACAAAACCAATCAAGTACAAGCAAATTAATATATTCAATACCTAGTCTATACATGTGATCAAGGAATCATGTAATAAGATGACATCATCAATATGGGAAAGGGACATATTATCAGATTGCATTAATTGAAAGTGAAACTTACAACCGAGCCTTGATGTCGAGGCCCCTTTCACGAATTCTAGTTCGACACACACACTTGCTCATGCATGAAGAAAATCAACCACATATGATGACCTTGCTTGTTGTCTCTGTCATCAGAGCATCATCTCCATAATAGCCTTGCACCACCCTCCAATTAATCTCTTTCTAGCTTGCTTCTAACTCTTTTCCATGAGCAATCCCCAATATATAGGAGAAGATTGATTAGTTACTTGGATAGGGAATGATCCCAATATATCCGGAAGTCAAGACTTTGCCAACCATTCAAAAGTTAACCTTTACCCTTCTAGAAGATTCCTTCTAGAAGCGATCGAACCTATCCATTTTCCTCCTTTAAAAACAAGTTCACACCCTAACCTTGAGTTAATGCTATAGAAGTTCACATTCTCGAAATGACGCAAGATGCGGAAATGAAGGTTTTTCGCAGGAGAGTATATATGTAGCTCATGCGAACTATCTTCAAGATATGATTTTTGGAAGCTGACAAGTGTAACCTTTCTCAGGAAAAAGTTCTTAGTGAAGAGCTTGATTCTCCATTATCATGACATGATCATAATATCATCTTGATAACCAAAAATGTGGATAACACTTAGGCACCCTGGCCTAATAACACATAATCCCACTAGCTTATAAAACTTGGCTCACTAGCCTTATAAACTTGAACTACAGTTCATAAACAAGCTTTATACTTCATAGACATGATTTACAATAGGGCTCGGCCTTGGAGACATTACAATCCCCTCCCCTTATTTTTGCACTGTCCTCAGTGCAACTTTACACTGCATTTGCAAGATTTCCAAATTTTTCAAAACAATGCGGATACTCTACCCGCATAACATCTTCATGATCCCATGTCATGTCCTCAGGACCATACCAGATCCACTGGACCTTTACAAGCTCTATAGATCGATTCCTGAGTTGCTTTCTTTTCTTGTCCAATATGCACATAGGATGCACTTGTAGGACACCTTCTTGTTCCACCTGAATCACATTCAAATCGATAACATGATTAGCATCAGGTATATATTTCTTAAGAAATGAAACATGAAACACATTATGTACAATCATGGATGCAGGTAATGCAAGTATATATGCAACTGGCCCAATCCTCTCTAGGATTTCAAATGGACCACAAAATCTGGCTGCCAACTTGGCATAGTTTCCCAACTTCAGGGGACTCCTATTGGCTTTTACTTTTAGAAAAACATGATCACCCACTTTAAACTCTCTATGGGTTCTGTTCTTATCATCATAACTTTTCTGCCTGTCTTGGGCAACTTTCAAATTTTGTTTAATTTTTATCATTTGGTCCTCCATCTCCTTGAGAAACTATAGCCTGACTATTGTCCTATCAGCTGGATTATCCCAGCTCACTAGAGTATTGCACTTTCTGCCATAAATCGTTTCAAATGGGCTCATCTTCAATGATGCCTGATACCCATTGTTGTAGGCGAATTCTACCAAGTGTAGGTAGTCTGATCATTTTGATGGTTTGTCCATCACATACATTCTCAGTATGTCTTCTATCACTCTGTTCACCCTCTTTGTCTGTCCATAAGACTCAGGATGATAAGATGTACTAAAGTTCAGATTCGTTTTGAATCCTTTGAACAATCCTTTCCAGAAATTCAAGGTGAATTTTGGGTCTTTGTCGGACACAATCGTTTTGGGAATTTCGTGCAATCGTGCCACTTCCTTCATGAAAATATCAACAAAATTTTCTTCCTTGTGAGTTGTTTTCAGTGGAATAAAATGGGCATCTTTTGAAAGCTTTTCCACCACCACCATGATCAAATCATGCAACTTTCCTGTTCTGGGCAATCCTGTAATAAAATCCATTGTCACCATTTCCCATTTCCATTCAGGAATGGGTAAAGGTTGCAGCAACCCTGTTGGGTGCCTATGCTCAGCTTTAACTTTCTTGCACTCCATACATCTAGCGATGTATTCAGTGATCTCTCTCTTCATACCTGGCCAAAAGTAATGGCTCTTGATCGCTGCTGCCATTTTCTAATATCCAGGGTGCCTTGCATAAGGCACATTATCCAGCTCCTGCAAAATCATATGTTTCAAGCCCTAGACATTGGGTACAAAAATTATGTTCTTGTATAGCAGTATTCCATCTATTTCCAATTTATAAATATCCACTTTCTGTGGCATCTTACCCTGTTGTAGCTTTGCTACCAATTCCCTGTACTGTAGATCTACATTTGCAGCCTCCTGAATTTTGCTTTTAATATCAGTCTGATACATGCTAATGGTTGTAGCATGTAGTTCATGCACCCTCTTGCTAAGTGCATTGGCCAATTTATTCTCCTTTCCTTTGATATGCTTAATATCAAAGTCGGACTCACACAGAAATTCTAGCCACCTACTTTGTCTAGCGTTTAAGGTTGGTTGATCAAACAAATATTTTAGATCGTTATGGTATGTTTTGAGCTCGAACCTCCTTCCCATGAGGTAATTCCTCCATTTCTTTAGAGCATGAACTATGGCTGCCAACTCCAAGTCATGGGTTGCATAGTTCTTCTCGTGATCTTTTAATTTCCTAGATTCATAATAGATTATGAATCTGTTCTGACTAAGGACCCCTCCCACTCCTTCTTTGCATGCATTAGTACATACCATGAAATCTGTGTTTGGATCTGCAATCCTCAGTATTAGAGCACTGGTTAACATTTTCTTCAATCGCTAGAAACTTTTCTCACATCCCTCTGTCCACTAAAGTTGCTTCCTTTTTCTTTGCAAGGAAGAGATAGGGTGAGCTATCTTGGAAAACCCTGCGATGAACCTTCTGTAATAACCAGCCAATCCCATGAAGGATATAACTTTTGTTACATTCCTTGGCACTGACCATTCTCTAATGGCCTCAATCTTCTCAGGGTCTATCGCTATCCCATCCTTTGAGATAATATGTCCCAAGTAATGGATCTGCTCCTGATAAAACGAGCACTTCCTTAGCTTGGCATATAGTTTGTGCTCTCTTATCACCTGCAACACCATCCTTAGATGTTGTTCGTGTTCTTCCTCTATCCTGGAATACACCATATTGTAATCCAGGTAGACAATGACAAACATGTCTAGATAGTCCCTGAATACTCCATTCATCAAGCACATAAGAACATTGAGTTCATTTGAAAGTCCAAACAACACCACTATGAACTCGTGATGACCATACCTTGTTCTAAAGGTGGTCTTGCTGATGTCTTCATCCTTAATTCTTACCTGGTGATATCCCGATATTATATATATTTTTGAAAAGATCTTTGCGTCCTTCAACTGATCGAAGAGATCATCAATCCTCGGCAGGGGATACTTGTTCTTCATCGTTACTTTGTTCAACTGACTAAAATTGATGCACAATCTTAGCATTCCATCCTTCTTCTTTATGAACAGGGCCGGGGAACCCCAAGGCGACACGCTTGGGTGTATATACCCCTTCTTTAGAAGCTCTTCAAGCTGCAATTGCAACTCTTTCAGTTCTGGCGTACTCATTATGTACGAAGCCTTTGACACTGGAGCTGCTCCAGGCATCAAGTTCACAGAGAAATCGATATCCATTTTCAGAGGTAGTCCAGGTACTTCCTAGAACACATATTCGAACTCTTTAAGTACCACATGATCCTCAATACTTGACACCTTATCCTTAGTTTTTTCCTCCACATGGGCTGCAAATAATTGACAACCTTTCCTGAAACACTTCTTCAACTGCATTGCTAAGATTTCCCTGATAGCTACAACTCTGGGAATTCCTTGGATTGCTCTTTGATTCCCTTCTTCATATAAGAAATTGAATGCCTTTCTCTGAAAGTCCAAGATGGCATGGTTTTGGTCCAACCAGTCCATCCCAATTAGACAGTCATAAGAGCCTAATGGCAGAATGTTCAATTCGGCCTTCGTGCTCAATCCATTCATGCCCATAGGACAGGACTTGACTAACTCCATGACTTTCCTCTTGGTTCTTGTAGCTAGCTGCACTAACCAAGACTTTTCATGTTTTCTTTTTATCAAATGAAAACTTTCTACCACTCTAGGGTATATATAACTATGGCTAGCCCCTGAATCAACTAAAATAGTAATTGGTTGGTTTTCGATCATACCTTCCACTTCAATCATGTGAGACTGATATTCATCCTGTTTGTTGTCCAGGGCTACGTAGATCCTTGGTATTCTACTGCCCATGTCCTCCACTTTTTCAGCTTACTGCACATTGTGGATAGTCCTCGCTTTATCATTTCAGTGGGGGAAATCTCTATACCTATGGTTTCCTTTATAGTCCCAACATTCCATAGGTGGCGGCCTTGACATTTTCCCACCCGCTTCAGCCTTCCTGGGCTCTCTAAAAGATGGTTGTCCCTGAGGAATGTTTCTAAAAAAGGGTGGTTTATTTCTCTTCTGCCTCTGTTCTTTCTTGAACTTTTTCTAGTCATCCCAAGCCTTCCAAAAGGTAGGCTTCTCTCTTTGCTATTCAAATAAGCACTTCACTCTCCTTATCATTTCTTCCATAGTCTTTGGGTCATCGTACTAAATCCTATCCCCAATATAAGGTGGTAATCCACTCAAGTAGCTCTGAATCTTGACATATTCAACTTTGATGAACGGAACATACTTCAGTAGTTCCAAAAACTTTCGTTCATACTCATCAATGATCATGTTGTCTAGATTGAGTTTAAAGAACTCTTTCATCTTTCTGTCATAATATATTTTAGTTAAGTATTTCCTCTCGAAATACCTCTTGAATTCTTTCCATGTGATGTCTTTTTCTCTGATGTGTTGCACCTACACAAGTTGATCCCACCACATGGATGCCTTTCCCTTTAGTTGATACATGGAAATTCTACCCTCTGCATGAGAGGAATAATTCTGCAATTGGAATTATTTCCTCATACCAAGTAACCAAGTTTCAACATCTTCCTCCTTCTTATGCTCTCCATCAAACGTTGGAGGCTTGATCTTGTTAATTTCCCCCTTCAATTCATCCATTCCAGATCTCCTGTGCTTTTTGGTAGGGGATGAGCTTGAATTACTGTGTGTTTCTTTACTGGAATTCTTTGGGGAGCGACGATGATGTCCGCTAACACTCCTCAATCTTAGTTTCCTCTTAGGGGTCCTGTGACTCCCTGTTTTGCTTGTGTCACCCTCTTTTTCCAATTTATTTTCGATCCTATCGAGGCTCTGCAACAACTTCAATTTGAGTTCACCCTGTTTATCCTAAGTTTTCTTGAGCCTTATGCTATCAGTTCGGTGAGCCTAGGCATCCTTCTATAATCTTTCAACGATTTTCATTATATGTCCTTCCTTATCCATATCTTTTCCATGTCCATTGGAGATCGATCCTTCGACTCCCAAGTGGACGTACGTTCCTTCTCTTTCATTCTTTGAACCGGAGGCAATCCACACCTCTTCCATTTCTTTGCACTCAGTGTTAATTCTAACTGATTCTGGTACTTGTCAAACTTCTGCAATAACAATGTGCGAACAACCCGAATTTTTTCAGGCCGTCTCTCCTTAACAAAAAAAATCCACACAATCAAAACCAATCCGAACTAAGAAAAAAGTTTTGATTTCACGAAATTTTTCGGGCTCTGCTTGGCTCTGCAAATTTTGGGTGATAACTCCCTCTTTCTTAGTCCCTACCCACGTGACCAAGGGTCGTGACTAGGTGCTACTCGTGCCTTTAGCCTTCAAAGAGTTTAAGGCACACAAAACTATCTTCCGGAGTTCTGATTTATTGAATTTGTGACATCGAGTGGATCAATGGTCCACATTTACCCCTAATCCAATGGCTAAAATCCATTGGGGTCTTTCTGTCTTCAAAATTTTTGGAACTTCAGGAATTTGGGTTTCAGGGTTTGTGCATCATCACAACTCACTTTTCCAAATTTGAAATCACGAAATCTTGATTTATTCTCTGCTTGATCCAACGGTCAAGATATTTTCCCAGATCTACGGTGTAGATCTTTTCAGGATTCCAAGGTTTTGGGTTTCGACATTTTGGTTCTGGAGGTTCTCACCCTCGCTTCCCTCTCCAACTCCCAACTCACAACTACTGAACTCCCGTAAGGATTGTCGGATATCCTTATGGAACCTTCTCTGGACCTGACAGTCGTAAGGGATCTCCTTTCCTCCTGATCAGATCCAACAGCTCCAACACTTTGTATGTTGATTTGTCTCTCTCCGTGGTCAAATACCATGTCGGCTATAGTTTAATATACCGCTACTTTTCCTGAGCTTCTTAACACAGCCAAGTAACTTCTTGGTATTCAGAGACATTTTAGGGTCTGAAATTGGTTCTTCCAAACTCAATTTCACTCGATACCTTGGGTCCAAAGACCATTTAACCAGCCTAGTCAAGCTCAGTGTTGAAACTATGCTCTGATACCATACTGTAACGTCCCCATCCATCAACCCCCACAACCGAGAAAACACTACTACGTAGAAAACACTTCAGTAACATATTATGCATTCTAATGAATTTTAAATGCTTAATTACAATTAAACACAGAATTATTGATAGTATTTCTGAATTAATGGAAATAACAGTAACTCATGATTATAGCGGAATACATGATAACATTGCAAGAATCACAGGTATGCAATTTAATTTAGTTACAGAATTACAAAACATAGTGACACTTATCTTTGAAACTGTCACACACCACCAACTGCGTGCAGACCTTCGACGAACCTCCCAGCCTTAGACCACGCTTCTCATCACTCTCAGTAGTAGGTCACCCCCGAGCAGGGACTAAGCTCCATCGGGTAAGGGATCCTAGGCTAGGTAAAGTTTACAGGAAGAATACACAATAAAAGAAGGAGGATTCTCTCCCAGGAGCCACTTATGCCCATTGCTCACAGACTCTCCTTCCCCACATGCCTATCCCACCCCAAGAGTATACACCTTCACTATCACCTAGACAGTCCTTCAACTACTAACCTCCCTTGCCTTGGGCTTCAGCAACAAACTGGACCAAAAATCTTCGAGCTCTGTGGTAGCTACAGGGATCCTTCCAGGAGCTCTCTCCTTCCTCTGCACACTCTCTCACCTGGAGAGGGTCGCTCACAGGCTAGGAAACCCATCCCTTCAATCTCAACCATCTCTCTCACTTGGAGAGAGTGTTGTATACACAGGACAAACAACTTGTTTCTTCCACTCGGTTTCCCACACATTCGGGAAACCACGAAGTTTAACATGATCATAAACTGGCCAACAAGCCACACACAGTCAAGCACTGCATGGCAACATTAGTCAAATGGAAACATAGACATGGCCACCCAAAGCTGACAATAGACAGACACAAACAACATAACAAGGCTCAGCAATTACGGGACACTTTGGTTTTCTCAACCAGCAACACAGGATGACTTCTTGGTTCTAGTTTCAGGAATGCGTAAGGGTACACAGAGATCCCACATAGAGGCTTAGACAGTTTAGGTGATGGATTTGAGTATGAACACCAGACAGAGGTCGCTCATGGACACCCGCCAGTTCCGACGAAGGATGGAGAATAGAATCCCGACTCAGGTGATGGATGGATGAATGGCAGACGAACCCCCAACACAGATTTCTTCTTAGGTTTTAACTACATGTTCTTGGGCCGACACATGTTTCCCATGAGGCTGCATGTGCTCCATAAGCTGGTGTGCATTTTTGGGCACACGTTCCCCCTTCCAGCGATTTGGGATCTAGAAAACACATTTCACACATCATTTTAGAATAATAATTTAATATTGTTCTCAAGGGTTTAAGCCCCCACAGCTTAGTCCCTCTTCCAACCTCTTAGCCCCCTCTCCCTTACTGAGGATATGTGGATGCTTAGTCCCCCATAACTCATTCATCATGGTCAGTCTACACGTAGAGATGTTTTGTATTAATACTGTGCATAATTACATGTACAAAAATTAGGCTCCTGGCCTTCAACACTTAGGCTCCCTGGCCTAATAACACATAATCCCACTAGCTTATAAAAATTGGCTCACTAGCCTTATAAACTTGAACTACATTTCATAAACAAGTTTTATACTTCATAGACATGATTTACAACAGGGCTCGGGCTTGGGGACATTACAGGCTACATGGTTGTTCTTGCATAGGAAAGAGGGTATGATGACAATTGTGTCTTAGGTGTGGACCAAGGTTAGACATGTAACCTTTTATTTATATTGAATAATACAACAAGAGAGAAGAACGCTCAAGGAATGTTGGTTTTCTAGGTTTGGGTTTCCAAGGTAAAATATCTGTGTACTGTGAGATTTCTTTTTCATTTACGTTCTTGATTAAATTCTTCTTCTCTTCTGCTAGGTTTAGTGTGGAAGTGTTTCTCATTTCCTGACAAGTAGTATCATATTTTTGTTATGCTTTGATGTGTGTATCAAATCTTGATTTACTAATCTTAAATCTGAGAACTAAACCCTAGGTAAAGTAAGATTTGTAAGCCATAAATTGTGTTAAAGATCGTGGTAAAGAATGGCAAGCAGTTCAAGAATAGAGATAGAAAAATTCAATGGCCATAATTTTGAGCTTTGGAAGATTAAAATGGAAGATCTTCTTGTAGATCGAGAACAATGGACAGTGGTTTTTCCAGGTACCTAGTCGATAGGCATGTCGACATAAGAATGGGAGAAGCTCGAAAGAAGAGCATGAAGTACGATTCATCTTTGTCTTGCAGATTCAATACCATTGAATGTCTCAGGTGAAGATTCAACCAAGAAACTATGGGATAATATAGGAATATTATAGTAGCCAGAATCTATGGTAAATAAGTTGTTTCTTAGAAATAAATTGTATCTTCTGAGAATGAATGATGGAAGTTCGATGACTGAGCATTTAAATGAATT
This sequence comes from Picea sitchensis, assembly GCA_010110895.2. Classification (NCBI taxonomy): domain Eukaryota; kingdom Viridiplantae; phylum Streptophyta; class Pinopsida; order Pinales; family Pinaceae; genus Picea; species Picea sitchensis. Next base: position 42,075 of record SNQJ01S0067877.1, read on the forward strand.
TAACACAAATTTAAGCTAGATATCATCTGTGGATATTAAAATCACTGAGGAGGAGAAGTGTATAAGCCTATTATGTTATTTTCCTATTATTGTGAGGAGAAAAATTTCGATTGATACTGTAGGATGGGAGGAAAATAACCCTTTTAGGTGTGCTACACATTTCGGGTTTGGAAATAAATACGATATCTATCAGTAAGATGAGTGATGTTGGAGTGTACACTATGTTTCATAAGGATTCACGAAATATGGTCAGAGGTGTGATGGTATTAATTAGAGTTTGGATTGGAACCCTATGTAAGTTGTTAGGGAATGTTGACTCGACTGGATGCAACAACATCATTTCTACTAAAGTCAACTCAACTTGACCCAAGTGGGGCTAATTTGGTACAAGTTGACTCAACAAGACATGATAAAATCGACTCAACCAAGATATGGCACAAGAGGATGGGACACATTAGAGAAAAAAGGAATTCAAGCTATGCATATACAAGGTATCGTTGAAGGTTTTTCTTAATGTGGTTTATAGGTTGAATTTTTTGAACATTGCATATATGGAAAACAAAATCGGGTGATGTTCCCATCTAGAGCGACAAGGGAAAATGGGATTCTAGAACTAGGTCATAGTGATGTGTTTGGACCAGTTACAGTTCCTTCACTTGGTGGATCCTTGTATTATGTCTCCTTCATAGATGAATTTTACAGGAAGACATGGATATATTTCCTGACGAAGAAATCATATTTTTTCGAGAAATATAAAGAGTTTATATCTTTTGTAGAAAACCAAACATATAAGAAATTAAGGTATTGAGAACTGACAATGGTGGTGAATTATGTGGAAAATAATTTTAATATTTCTACAAGTATTGTGGCATATCATGCCAAAATACCACACCATATACCCCACAACAAATGGATTTGTCGAGAGACTGAATAGAACGTTGATGGATAAGGCAAGGAGCATGCTCAGTGGTGCTGGAATCACACAAGAGTTATGGGCGGAGGCAGTCGACACTGCAATATATATGGTGAATATGTCTCCTTCATCAACTCTAGTCGACACAACTCAACATGAGGTATGGTCAAGTAAGAATCCTTCGGTTTCAAATCTCAAATTATTTGGTTGTGATGCATTTGTGCATGTTCCCAAGGAAAAGAGGAGCAAGATGGACAAAAATTCAATCAAATGTATTTTCATTAGATATAAAGAAGGAGTGAAAGGATATAATCTTTGGGATCCTACATCAAGGAGAATAGTGTACAATCGAGATGTAGTCTTCAGAGAAATCGAAGGTAAGTCTAAGCCTCGGGAAATTGTTCAGACCGAGACTAATCCTGAGATGGTGCAGTTTGAACTAAGGAACGAAGAAGATGATTCAGATGAGTCAATTAAATTTGAGGAAGAGCTAGAACAACATACTTTGGTGATAAGGAGGTTAGAAAGAGTAATAAAACCATTCGAAAGGTATAGTCCTCCTAACTGTTGTTCCTCATTCGTTCTAACTGCCATCAATGATGAGCCCAAGCCGTTTGGTGAGGCATTCAAATTGGAAGAGGGTAAACTATGGAAGGACACCATGGTCGAAGTGATCGAATCCTTGCACAAGAATGAGACATGGTATTTAGTCAAGTTACCTAGTGGAATAAATCTCATCGGTAGAAAATGGATATTCAAGAAGATAAATGTTGCAAGAAAAGTTGAGAAGTTCAAATCTCTACTAGTAGTGGAAGGTTATTCCCAAGTCGAGGGAGTCGACTTCAGTGAGATTTTTTCCCTTATTTAAAAACTAACTTACATTAGAGTAATAATGTCTCTGGCTACAACATTCGATCTAGAAATAGAACAGATGGATGTGACAAAAACGTTCCTACATGGGGAATTGGAAGAGGAAATCCACGTGAAACATCCTGAAGGATTTGTAGTAAAGGGAAAGCAAGAGTTGGTGTGCAAACTAAAAAGATCCCTTTACAATCTAAAGAAATTGCCAAGGATGTGGTACCAGAAGTTTGACACATACATCCTTATTTTGGAATTTTTAGTTGATCATTTCATATATTCCAAGGAAGAAGGTGGGCATTTCATATATGTACCTTTGTATGTTGATGACATGTTGTTGATTGGAAACAACATGGATAGAATAAAGGAGGTGAAGAATACGTTATCCTCCAAGTTCGAAATGAATGATCTCGGTGTATCTAACTTCATTCTGGGAATCGAGATTAAGACAGATCGAGCTTCTATAAATATCTGGTTAAATTAGACAAAGTATATTGAAACAGTTCTGAAACGGTTCAACATGCAAGATTGCAAACCAGTGAAGGTGTCAATTCCTATGGGAGCAAGGCTAACTGTTGAAAAGTGTCCAAAGACATAGGAAGAAATAGAGTACATGTCACATGTTCCCTATGAAAGCGTTTTTGGTAGTCTAATGTATGCGATGGTATACACTTGACCAGACATTTCCCATGCAATGGGAGTGTTGAGAAGGTACATGTCGATACATGCGAAGGAGCACTAGAAAACTATCAATAGAGTATTCAAATATTGTGTGGCACAAAATATTATGCTATATGCTACCAAGGAAAACCAGGAGATGACAGTGGTAAATTAAATGTACATGTCTTTGTTGATTCCAACTGGGCTAGAAATCTGGATCGACATAGCTCAACCAATGTGTTACCCATGATTTTGGTCATCATGATGATGTATTGATGATCGTGTACTCAGGCTATTCATTAGAAATTTCTCCTGAGAAAAGTTACCTTCATCTCTTTCCAGAAATCACAATTTTTGAGGACTGTTCGTAGTCTGCTAGTATATTTTCCTGCGAGAATGAATGATTCTCGTAGGCTGCCTTAAGCCAGGGTGTGAGAAGTTCGCACTGTGTTGAACTGCTAGGGTGCGAACTCTTTCTAAATAAGGGAAAAAGATGAATTCTTGAAGCTTCTAGAAGGATAAGATGGCATTCGAATGGTTATCCTAGTACTGGATTCCCTGATATTTTGGGATCATTCTTATCCAAGTAACCGATTCATTCTCTCCTATATATTGAGTGAATTCTCATGGAAAAGGTTAAGAAAACAAGGTTAAGCAAGATTTATTGGAGAATTGTTGAAAGACTGTGTGAAGGACTGAAGCTACAGCAGCTAGGAAATTCCAGCAAGTTTATCAAAGGTGATTGATCTTCTTCATGCAAGTGAGCAAGTGTGTGTGACGAAGCCAAGGGCCATTGAAAGGAAGTTTGCAACATCAAGGCTCAGGTTGTAATCTTTACTTTCCATTAATATAATACAGTAATATGTCCCTTTCCCATAAAGTTAGTTCCACTTTATTGTATAACTCCTTGATCATATACATAGATTGACTGTTGAATAGATTGTGCTTTCTTCACTTCGGTTGGTTTGTATTGTTTTGGTCTTGACTGTACGAGAGCACTGGAGTGAAGTGGGAGCAACAAAGACCAAGGGAAGTGATCATAAGGTACGTTCTTTGTTCTTGCCTCCTATTTAATTCAATGGTTAGAATCTAGGGAAAGAGCCATATTCTATCTTGCTTTGTTCTAGATCCAGGTGGATCTAGGGAGATCGGTTTGTGTCCGCACTTACGGATTTATCCAATAAAAAAATTGGCGACTCCACTGGGGAATACCCATTTTATTTGTGGCTTTTGGTATTTTTCTGTGGCCATTTTCTCTGGTTTCACGTTTCTCCTATCCTATCAATCTCTGAGTCTTCAGGATATCCTGATAGACCCTCTGGGTCCAGAGGCCTTTTTCAATTTTGCTTCATTTTCCAAAAATTTGATTAGTTTCAGAGGTTCTCGCACTGTACTTCATTTTTTCCTGCGAGAATCCACAGAGTTCGCACTCTGCCTTTATGTTGCAGTGCGAGGTTCTTGCACCTTGCTCAAGGGCCACCTGCGAGAATTCATAATTCTCGCACTGTGTAATACTATCGGCCTGCGAACTCATTTTTTCACAATTTTTGATTTGAGCTTTGGCATATTTAACTGCCCAAATCTGTTTAGGTGCCTCATAAGAGTTTCTTGGACCATTGATTGTTGTCTTTCTTGTCTTCGTTTGCGTGCATGAACAGTCTTAGGATTGCAAGGCTTTTCTTGTCATTTTTGTCTTGACTTTCATTTCTTGACTTTTCTTGGCAAAACCATTCTCTCCGAATTCAAAATCTGAGTGTGTTTGATTAGTTAAGAACCGGTGATCGGATGAAAGTTGAGTTTTCTTGGTCTTTATCATTTTCTTGTTGTTTTGAAAGATCACTTTCTTCATGCAATTGAAAAGACTAGTTTGGGTTTCTTTGTTTTAACCAAATTCATTATTGCTTTTAGTGAAATTTTTGAAAAAAAAAAGATTTAATTTCTTGCTTTATATTAGATTGGAGGCATCCTTGCATTTCAAGTAGCGAAATTGCATGATTCTTGGCATTTTTTTATATTAAATTATGAAAATTTTTCCCCCTCATGGCCGGGGGGGGGGGCATGAATCGTGCATTGGTGTTCAGTACCTTTTTCTCATTTTCTTGAGAATCTTGATATTGATGAGTTCAATATATTTTGGGACATCGTTCATATGGGAATGATAAATGTTTTCTCCTTCTCGTAGCATAGCTTTCATCGAAATGAAAAGATTCCATCTTCATATCTTTGCATAATTTTCGAGTCGGTCAAAAAACCATATTGTCCACGCCATTTTCCTCTTAAGTAACAACAGCCATAAAATAAAGCGCTTATAAAAAGTGATTAGACATTTTTATCCTTTCTGGTAGAAAACCTACATTAGATTAGTTGTAGGGCTTTGGAATAGGTGTGAAAGATAACTTTCCAAAGTTNTTGTTGGAACACTGATATGAATCCATGGAAATTAATCAATCTCTCAACATGATTTTAACAAAGTTTTTGTCTCCAATGGCAATGCCATATTATCCGTCTTTTGACATTCTTGCCAACTCCATAACATCATGTCCAATATTGAGCATATTGACATCCTTTGACATAAATTCCAACAAGATGTACAACAACCATAAGGCTACAAATACATCTCTGAAATACTCATTTATAATAACCTTACATTTATGCTAAATTCTTTCTCTTTCAGTCTTGAGTTGTACTAGTTATACCTAGCTTAACTCTTGTATCTTTTACATGAATTTTAGCATCTTTTTAGCAACTCTAATAATCATTTGTTCGCTAATATATATTTTTGTTGACTGATACAAATAGAGACAAAAAAATTAACATGATTTTCCACCTAACATATAGCTCGTACAATTGGATTTTATTGTGTCTCGGGAAGGTACAAACACTTTCTGTAGGTACTCAAAGACTTGGCAGCCTTAAACCACTTTTGAGATGTGTCATCAAATCCA
>SNQJ01S0067878.1:0-16170 GCA_010110895.2 Picea sitchensis
GAATATTTTGAGTAATATGATGAGTGGAATTTCCCCTAATATGGATATGGACTCCAGTACAATGAGAGAAAGCTCGAGAGGTCTGGAGAAGCATAGGAGGAATAGAAAATGTGTAAAACTCAAGATTGAAGAGACAAATTTGGTCATAGGTGAAGGGATTAAGCTCTACGAAATAAAGGACATGGAGGATGTGATTCTACTGGGGTGATTTTATAGTAAGAAAATGTTGACATAAACCCTAAAGAGATGGACAACTGATATTTTTTCCCAACAAATTGGTTATGTCATGTAGAGCCTACTTCTCGCAAAAGTATGGATGGTTTGGATTCTAAATTCGAGGGAAGATACAAAAAAATTCTTCTCTTCCGTTGGAGATGTGGATCCTAGGAACTCTTCTTTAAGAAATAGAGGGTATATTTTGACGCAAATTCTAAAAAATTAGAGATAATTCTAGTATGGATTAGACTTTTTGGACTGCCCCTAATCCTTTGGTCTAATGAAGTCTTCCATGAGAATGGGAATGCTCTGGGATTTTACTATGAAGCTAACAACTCCTATTGCTCCTATGGATATATGGGCATGGCGCGAATTTTGGTGGGTCTAAACTTATCTAAAGGGCTGGCATATTCTATCACCATTAGGGAATGTTGTTATTTGTCAGGGGTTATAATATGAAGGTATTCCTCAAATGTGGGCATTGCCACTCCTATGGACACTTAGGGACGAAATACCCCATTTCTTCAAAGCACAGAATGTGGGTTTGAAAAAAATCAGGAGATGTGGTAGCAGCAATTCAATTCCCCCAAGGAGTTTGAAAAATGGAGGAACAAACATATGTCACTCAGCTAGTCAGCTCGAAGGGTTGTCAAGATGAAGGCTCAAAGGGTTATCAAGATGAAGGGCTCTCTCTCTCTCTCTTGAAAAATGGAGGAACAAACACATGTCACTCAGATGTGGTAGCACCAGTTCAATTCCCCCAAGCAGTTTGAAAAATGGAGGAACAAACATATGTCACTCAGCTAGTCAGCTCGAAGGGTTGTCAATATGAAGGCTCGAAGGATTATCAAGATGAAGGGCTCTCTCTCTCTCTCTCTCTCTCTCTCTTGAAAAATGGAGGAACAAACACATGTCACTGAACTAGTCAAGATGAAGGGCTCTCTCTCTCTCTCTCTCTCTCTCTCTCTCTCTGCTCAAGCTATGCCCAATTTGGCTCCCTTGGATTTCTACCCTTTTCCCAAGGAATGGACTTCCTATCAAGTCTCTCACTCCTCACGAGACCCCAAGAATAAACTCTCTTCCCATTTCATGAGATTACTCAATCAGATGGAGCTTCAATACCTCCATCAAAAAGAGACACTCATGTGGTCTGTTTGGCATTGTTTCCTGCCCAAGTTGATCCCTAGCACCTCGTGGGGTTCAAATAAAATATTCACTCTAATACAAAAGGACCTCAATCTATTTTGCATGGAATTAAAAAGGGATTGGGTTCCTTTGAAGATTAGGATATGAAGCCTTCCCAAAAAGGAAGAAAATCCATTCTTTCCATTTAACAGAAGCAATCCAACTCTGAATTATGAACTGGGAACAACGTTATCGAAGAAAACCCCTTATTTCCATTGAACATAAGCAAGCCAACTCTGAAGTATGAACTAGGAAAAAACGTTATCTTATTGGAGCTCCTAGAGAAAATTCCCTTGGGAAGGACTCCTCATGATCATTCTCTCCCTAAAATCTATAGGAATTGTCAATCCCTCCAAGAAATTTGTCACCAAACAATTGGTGGAGACTCATAATCCCTCAATTATTTTTCTACAAGAAACAATGATGGAAGGAAACAAATCCATTAAAACCCTCTCTTCCTTGATGGCGAGATGAGAGTTTTTGGATACTAACACATAGAAGAGGTGAGGGGTCTACTCACTGGGTGGAGGAAGAAATCCGTATCTCTAACAAACTCTTGGGCCATCTCGCTTGGGCTTGTAACTCCCTTCTATCTCGTGACTTGGCCAAGGAGTTATTTTGCATCAATATCTACGGGCCTTACTCATACATACAATGGTTTTGGGATCTCACTCTCCAAAATTCTCTTTTGAAAAATGGGCTTGTTCTGATAGGGGGGATCTGAACTTTACTCTAGGGGCCTGACCCACTTGGACCCTCTAGCAGATTTCTTCATCACTAAACTAGAGGCAACGATGTTGCTATATATACAACCATCCAAGCTCTCCCCCACATAGTGAAACATGCATATTGGAGAGGCAAGAGTGGCAAAACATCTTGACATATTTCTAGTCTCTGAACCCATGATGGAAGAAAACTTATAGCCAAGGCAATGGGTTTCCTCATGAGGGGACTAAGATCACAATCCCATTATATTGGAAATTGCTTAACTTCTGGACAAACCCCCTAGTCCCTTCAAACTCAACCCAACTTAGTTGGAAAAGAACTCATTTCAAGATATGATTTAGGACTGTTGGATAACCTTTGATCCCTCCTCCTAGGAATCCCCTCCTCAACAGTTCCAATCAAACCTAAAAAGAGTAATTCAACTGTTATTTCTTGGCACAAAGAGAAAAAAAGAGGGATGATATACTATTGAAGGACTTGGAGACAAATCTTGAGAACTATTATCAGGGAGATGGATAAGGATTTTTATCTAATCAACAGAAGGAGGAAATAAAATCTCTAGAGGAAAATAGGAGGAATATTCTTTTAAGAAAATAAAAGGAATGGAGGATGAAAAGTATAGTCATTTGGTTTCAAGCGGGAGATGAAAATACAAAGTTCTTCCACTAGTATGCAAAAAACAAGAAGTTAATAAACACCATTTTGGGCATTGACAGGATGATTGGGACCAGAGCTACCTCCTTCTATGATCTTGTTGGAGAAGGAGTACACTGATTTCATACTATCTTCAAGGAAGACTCCAGAGAAACCATAGATGTTTTTCTAAAAGTTGCCAGTCATTTCCCTCTTTTCATCTCACGGGAGAAAAACAAGTATCTGATGACTAAAATCACCAAAGAGGAACTCCTCAACATCCTGCATAGTTACTAGAAGGATAAAGTCCTAGGTCGGATGGGATCTCTGTGGAGATTTACCTATCTTGTTTTGATATTCTAGGGAATGACCTTCTAAAAGTAGTTGAATACTGTAGGATTATAGGGAAAAATTTGGCTTCTTTTAATTCTACTTTCATAGCACTGATCCCTAAGGAAGACAACCCCTAAAACTTTGATAAATTCAAGTTGTTTTTTCTATGCAACAATATTTACAAAATAATTTCACTGATGATTGCAAGGAGATTGAAGGGAACTCTCTCAGACCATATCTCCCCAGAACAATCTGGTTTTATTAAAGGGAGACATATTCATGAAGCTACTGGGTTAGCACAAGAAGGACTACATTCCATAAGAATGAGAAATCATAAAGATATCACCTTAAATGTGGATTTATCCAAGGCTTTTGATCGAGTAAGTTGGATATATATCATAATACTCATTCACCTAGGTTTTTGTCACTCTTCCGTCACATGGGTGCTCAATTGTACCAACTCTACCTCCTTTGTTTTATTCATAAATAAATCAACGACTCCTTTTTTCAAAGTAGAAAGAGGACTTAGACATGGTTTTCCTCTTTCCCTCCTCCTCTTCCTCTTGGTCATTAAAGGCCTTAGAAAAGTTTTGAAGGAAGCCATTGATGTAGGAAGGATAAAAGGTATTTTTTTAGGTCATTCTTATTCAATGTCTCATCTCTTATTTGTGGATGACATTTTAATCTTCTGCAAAGGGACTAATAGATCAATGGAGCACTTAAATGAGCTCCTCGATATTTTATGCAAAGCCACAAATATGTTGATAAACTAGGAAAAATACTCCCTAATCACTTGGGGCCTTAGTGAATAAGAAGAAGAAAACATCTGACAAATACTCTATTTTTGGACTAGGGATGTAGGCTCATGACTAAAATCTTCAGGCTTCATTCTAAAAGCCAATGATTGTAAAAAAAATGATTGGTTATGGCTTCTTGTAAAACTAAAAACTAAATTCAATTTTATCAGGATTGGATCATCATACAATTTTCCATCTATCTTGGTACTTTCTGGGTGGAAAACTAGAGGAATTAGTTTGCAAGACTATTTTAGCACATGTCTCAGTTTGGAAAATTGGGTATGAAACATTTTGGAGCCATTTTGAGGCATTAAATGGACGTTTTTGGTCAAAAAACTCCCTTGACACTCTTGACCATGTTCTAGACACTGAGACCTTTCCAACAATGTAAAAATCGCCTCAGTCAGAGCTCATATGCAGAATTTTCGCCTCCTGCAAGTTGACCTACCTTATTGACCACCATGGTACAAGTGGATGGCATGTCATCCAACATTACGCAAACTTGTGGGGCTAGCCAATTGTGGATTTTCAAGAATATTATAGAAGGTCCAAACCTTATCACCGATTAAGGGTTGAGGAACTCAAAACCCTAACCCTGGACGACTGTTAGACTATGATAAATATTGGGCTGCTAAGAGGATAAGGGGTTCCATTCTTTAGCATTGTACTTGTTCCATTGTTGAGAAAACACATCTAGGAGTGGTATTTTGAGAGCATAATAGAGGAGGAGGAAGATTATGTAATAGCCTATCACGAGACAGTGTCATAGGCAACTCCATAGTGAGTGAACATTCCTTCGTATTTTCATTTTGATCATTGAAGCAAAGAGATAAGAGCATAGGCCTCACCTTTGAGATAGGTTTTCTCTTATATTGGGATTCCCAATTTACAGATTGTATTTATTTGTGTGGATGGTGTTCTTTCACTTTACCGTTCTTTTATTTTCACATTTCAATTATTTTCTATAAAAATAAAGAAATAAGCTAGATATAACTAATATGAGACCTAAGGAAATAAACATGCATAATAAACATTTTAGAATATTATAAGATATGTTGTGACGAACTATTCCAGTGGAATATCCACAATAGTTTACAAGTCATATTAGTATCAAAGCAGTTTTCTTTGGAGTATTTTTGGGAAGTTGCAGGATTCATGAATATGATTAAGAAGAAAGTCATAGAACCCTAGCCATGGCATATGCCTTTGTTCACAACAATCTTCATTGATATCTCTCGCAATATGACCCTCCTCATGGTAGCTCTGGCAAACAATCTCAAACTGTTCAGGGTGGTTGGAGGCTCCAACTCAGAGATCAGATCATAGGGGAAACCGAGAGAGAATGAAGATCCATAAAATGAGTTGAGGAAAGAGCTTGAGAAAGAGAAGCCAAGTTCCATAGCCATTATCCCTTCATAGTATTTATTTAAAATGGAAGCAAAATTGGATATCAAGCCATACCAAGGTGATATTGATGCAGTAAAGTTGAATCATTGGTTGTAGCAATTAGAGGTCTATTTCATTGTTCACAATATAGATGAGAGCATAAGATTTCATTTTCTCGATTGAAATTAGAGGGCCATACATTAACCCGGTGGGAAAACCACATAGAGACACTTAGGCTGGAGGGAGATTTGTCAGTAACTAAGTGGGATGATTTCAAAACCTAAGTAAGTCCCAATTCTACCCTATCGAGTATGTAGAGGACCAATGGATCCATTGACATTACTTTAGACAAAGGAAATGGTAGAGTGTGCATGAGTAAAACACTGAATTCAGAAAGATGGCTATCATGTTGGGTATCTCTCCCAAGAACCCAGATGTACTCCTCAAGTATCTGGGGGGTCTACACAGTCATTTGCAAAAGCAAGTGATGTTCTTCGAGTCCATGATAGTTGATGAGGCATGTGTCCAAGCACAACGCCTGTAAAATATAAGCCATAAGAAAGGAAAACCAAGTGGTTCCAAACAAAAAGAGCACTAAGATGATTCCAAGGAGGGGAATAAGAAGTGGAAAGGGAAAGACAAGAGGACGACATCCATTGCACATCAGTGAAAGAATCCGAGTAACCATTGTAACCATTGCAATATCTATAGTCACACTAAAGAAAAGTGTTGGAAAATACATCTCGATTTGAACACTATGAACCATAAGAAGTATGACAAGAAGAAGGACCTTCTAGCCACATATTCAAGCAATCAAGTAGAGAGAAACTTAGATGTGGATGAGAAGATTTCCTACACTTCAGTGCAGAAGGAGGTGAAGGAGATGAGAAAACTCTTTCATATCAAGATTCAAGTCAAGAAGACCAAGGTATATGCTCTATTCGATTCTGATTCATAAGCCAATCTCATAGTAGTCGATTTGGTCAGCAAACTTGGATAGGAGATTCATGATCATCCTAGTCTATATCCATTGGGGTGGGTAAACAAGGATGCAAAGATCAAGGTCACAAAAAATGTAAGATCAAATTTGATGTAAGTTCATATTTTATTCTTGAAGTGGAGTTAGTCGATGTAGTACCCCTTGACGTGTGTGGAGTATTGTTTGGAATCCCCTACATGTATATGAGGGATGCAATCTTCACGAGGAGAGAAAACCAGTAACAATTGATCAAGGATGGGAAGTCTTTCATAATTGATGCACATAAAGCTAAATTGAAAATCTCTTTGGTAAGTGCCAACCAAGCTAAAATGTTGATTAGTTTAAGTAAGAAGTATGTTTTTCTTTTCTTACAAGAGAATTGGTCGGGTGATGAATCAATAGGAGAAAAGACATCCCTAGAGGGATATACAAAATAGAAAAAACATCAATTGTAGGAGTTTCTACATGCATACAAATGAGTGTTCTAGGAGCCTAAAGGGTTACCACCTAAGAGAGAAGTGGAGCATGAGATATAGTTGTTTCTTGACTCCCCATTACCTAATATTGGGTTGTATAGACAGTCCATTCTAGAAGTAGATGAAGTGATGAAATAGTTGTAGCAACTGCTAGAGCAGTGAGTAACTCTACCAAGAACCTCACCTTTTGGGTCACCTATTATCATAGTACCCAAGAAGGATGAGATTTGGTGGATGTGTATCAACTACAAACCTTTGAATAAGATTACATTCAAGAATTTGTACCCTTTACCCATTATCTATGATTTGTTGGACTAGTTGCAGCATGCCAAGTACTTCACCAAGTTTGATATCAAATTGAGATACCACTAGGTATGTGTCAAAGAGTAAGACACCTAGAAGACTGCCTTCAAGACAAGGCAAGGTTTGTATGAATGGTTGGTCATGAAATTTGGTTTATGTAATTCACCAACTACATTTATGACATTAGTGAATGATGTATTGTTCCCATATTTAGACTCATTTGTTATAATGTATTTGGATGATATATTGGTTAATAGCTCTACCTAGGAGGACCACATGTCACATCTCATACACGTGTTAAAGACTCTAAAAATGCACCAACTACTGGATAACCTCAAGAAATGCGAGTTTTCTTAGTAATCCTTGGTGTATTTGGTGTATGTGATTCGTGGAGGGGAGCTCAAGATAGATCCCACAAATATGGAGGCCATCATAAAAATGGTCAATTCCTACTAATTTCACTAAAGTTAGGATTTTTTTGGGGCAACATAGTACTTACGAAAATTCATAGCATCCTTTTCAATGGTAGCTACACCAATCCACTCCATAACATCGGGTGGTAAGAGTTTCTAGTGGGGAAAGAATCAACATAAAGATTCTTATGATCTAAAACAAAAGTTATTCAAGAACCAATTCTCGCATTGCCTAACTTGTAGAATCCTTTCAAAGTGGATATGGATGCAAGTGGGTATTCTATGGGAGCAATTTTGATGCAAGGAGGTAAGTCGATATGCTATAATTATGAAATGTTTCATGTGGGAGTCTTGAACTAAACTAACCGTGATAAGGAACTCTAGGCCCTGGTTCAATTTGTTAATAAGTGGAAGCACTATATAATGGGAAAGGAAACCATTATCCACACATATCGCCAACCACGACAATATTTGCATGCCCAGACTAAACTTCAACAAACCAGACATTACAAGTGGATGGGGTTTTTGTAGCAATTTTGGATAATAATTAAGTATAAGAAGGGAAACACTAATAAGTTGGCAAGCATGATTTCAAGGCCACCCATACCCAAGATTATAGCTTTGGGAACACTTATGCACATGGATCCTTTTACCCATTATGCATATAAAGAGGCATACATAGAAGATGGAGACTTCAAGGGGGTGTTTTAGTAGCTACAAGGTCAAATTCAAGTAGAAGAAGGTGACAATAAGGTTGAACATCATCATCTCTAGAATGGGTACTCTATAAGCTAGACAAGCTTTGTGTTCCTAAAGGTGAAAGATTGTAGCTTATCAGAGAGGCTCATACCTCTAAAGTTGCAGGACATTTTGGTGTTGGGAAGACAATTGCTAACTTACAAAGGTAAGTATACTAGCCCAAAATGCAAGAAGATGTAGCACCATATATTATATGATGCATACTTTGTTGTACCAACAAGCCCAGTAATAGAAAGAAAGGTCTATACCATCCCCTACTTGTACCCTTTTGACCTTGGGGAAGCATTTCCATGGATTTTGTGGGAAGTTTACCAACAACTAGGAAGTGACATTACTGTTTATTTTTGGTAGTTGAAAAGTTTGGAAAGATGTGCATTCTTATGCCTTGTAAAAAGACCATCGAAGGACAATAATTAGCAAACATGTTTTTTGAACAGGTTTAGTGCACTTTGGGATACCAAGGAGCATCATCTCAGAAAATGATACTAGATTTATCAATGTCTTTTGGAATACACTTTGGAAGAATATGGACAATAAGTTGAAGAGATATACAACATTCCATCCATAGACAAATGGGGAGACATAAGTAATCAACATGAATTTGGTGTATCTTTTGAGGGGTTACAATCATAAGCATTCAAAGACCTAGGATGAAAATCTGATTTATATTCAACACTCTTATATCATAGTAGTTCACACTTCTACTAGTAATTCCCCTTTTGAAACTTGTTTTCAGTATTTTATGCCTTTTCCCTTGGATGTTGTATACAGATAGTAAGGAGGAGTGAGGGAAGACATCACATGAGAAGCATTGGAAGTAGAGATTTTTTTTTTTAAAGATTAGACAAATCCATTTCCAAGTACAAAAGACACTGAATAAGTCACATGAAATGTATAATGTAATACCCCTACATCGAACCCAAATTGAAAATGTAAATATAGGTTGGTGACTCAGGATATTTTGGGCCAAAGTGCCTTTGTAAATATGCTTTGAGGCCAGAGTGCCTGTGTGATTGTTAGGTTGGAGAAGCCTAAAGGCTAAAAGGCTAGCGAGCCTATCATTGTAATATGTAATCACACTAAGATATTAATAAAAATACATCATTGTTGCAAACAAACTAGACAAAAGAGTATTGGGGGCTAGACCTCCATTAGAGGGAAGGGGGGCTAAAGGTGTAGGAAGAGGGGCTAAGCCAAGGAAATATTATAAGAATATTTCCTAAAGTCTATTTTATGGGATATATTCATATCTATCCTAAGTTCCTAGGCGGGAGGAATGCATCACCATGTGGAGCCCATGTAGTTCCCAACATGACAAGTGTCAAGTTGGGAACATGCATATAAAAATTAAGAACTTAGTACGTTTTCCATCATTTACTCATCATTTTGATTATCATTCTCACCTTGAATCTCACCATCTGTACTCTCCCGACCATCCATCTTCGTACCTGTACTTGGGAATATTTGGGAGTTGTTGATAACCAGTAAGCTGAGATCATTTGATCTTAAGAAGAAAATTGCCAAGCTCATGTGTGTTTGAATGAGCGGGTTGTTAGGCTTGTAAGCATTCTCTCTGGGTGAGAGAATTGCTGGGAATTTTTTTCCATCTGCGCTGGGAAATGTCTACAGAGCTCTGAGACTTTCTATCCAACCTGTTGTTGAAGCCCCAAAAGGGAAGTGGGAGAGCCGAAGGACTATTGAGTAGAGAAGGGGTACACTTCCTAGGGTGGGATAGGCTGTGGGAAATGAGAGGTTGTAGGCTAGTTGTAGAAGTTGGCACCTTGACATGAGATTTATCATGTTGGATAGACCTTAGTATGGCTTAGGAAGCTTTCCCTGGTGGAGTTTATAGCCTCAATTTGTGGGTGACCTGTTGCTGATAGTTTATGAGCAACAAAGTCTATGGTTGGGAGGAACATGCGAGGTCTGCATGCAATTGGTGAATTATTAAAAATATAAGTGTTATTTTTATTTGTATTTCATGCTTTTATTGTATGAATACTTATATGAATTCTATATGTTTGATTATACTTGTTTATGCATGAATTGTATGATGTTTGCATTGCATAATTATTGCATAAGCAGAGCATGTTATTAACTAAATGGTATCAGAGATGAAAATTTTATTATGGCATGGCCCAAACTGGGGATGGAAATTCTAGAAGGTGGTATCAGAGAAAAAATAATATAGGTAATGGGACTCATCTAGGTGGTTGGGTACGCTACAATGTGGTATCAAAGCCACAGGTTCAATACTGAGCTTGCATGGGATAACTAATAAAACGTTGAAGATAGAAATTGCAGAAATTTAATTTTCAGAGAATGTCTCCGATATGTTTGACGAAATTACTGCATTGGAATTGTGGGAAATTTCACAAGTAAATGGAGGAAATTTAGCCAAGGATTAGAAATCCCCAAATTTTAATTGCAATCTGAACAAATTCGGGCTTGTAGATGGCTNGCGGGAGGAATGCATCACCATGTGGAGCCCATGTAGTTCCCAACATGACAAGTGTCAAGTTGGGAACATGCATATAAAAATTAAGAACTTAGTACGTTTTCCATCATTTACTCATCATTTTGATTATCATTCTCACCTTGAATCTCACCATCTGTACTCTCCCGACCATCCATCTTCGTACCTGTACTTGGGAATATTTGGGAGTTGTTGATAACCAGTAAGCTGAGATCATTTGATCTTAAGAAGAAAATTGCCAAGCTCATGTGTGTTTGAATGAGCGGGTTGTTAGGCTTGTAAGCATTCTCTCTGGGTGAGAGAATTGCTGGGAATTTTTTTCCATCTGCGCTGGGAAATGTCTACAGAGCTCTGAGACTTTCTATCCAACCTGTTGTTGAAGCCCCAAAAGGGAAGTGGGAGAGCCGAAGGACTATTGAGTAGAGAAGGGGTACACTTCCTAGGGTGGGATAGGCTGTGGGAAATGAGAGGTTGTAGGCTAGTTGTAGAAGTTGGCACCTTGACATGAGATTTATCATGTTGGATAGACCTTAGTATGGCTTAGGAAGCTTTCCCTGGTGGAGTTTATAGCCTCAATTTGTGGGTGACCTGTTGCTGATAGTTTATGAGCAACAAAGTCTATGGTTGGGAGGAACATGCGAGGTCTGCATGCAATTGGTGAATTATTAAAAATATAAGTGTTATTTTTATTTGTATTTCATGCTTTTATTGTATGAATACTTATATGAATTCTATATGTTTGATTATACTTGTTTATGCATGAATTGTATGATGTTTGCATTGCATAATTATTGCATAAGCAGAGCATGTTATTAACTAAATGGTATCAGAGATGAAAATTTTATTATGGCATGGCCCAAACTGGGGATGGAAATTCTAGAAGGTGGTATCAGAGAAAAAATAATATAGGTAATGGGACTCATCTAGGTGGTTGGGTACGCTACAATGTGGTATCAAAGCCACAGGTTCAATACTGAGCTTGCATGGGATAACTAATAAAACGTTGAAGATAGAAATTGCAGAAATTTAATTTTCAGAGAATGTCTCCGATATGTTTGACGAAATTACTGCATTGGAATTGTGGGAAATTTCACAAGTAAATGGAGGAAATTTAGCCAAGGATTAGAAATCCCCAAATTTTAATTGCAATCTGAACAAATTCGGGCTTGTAGATGGCTGGATTTCAAAGTTATAGAGGCAATCATGGCATAATTGGTAAGAGTGGTAGTGTAGCAGATGACGTCCAACCACGGTGGCAGACAGAGTTCCGGCCAAAACCATGGTGAGATTTTAAGAATTGACCAAGTAAAAGAATGGATTAGCCAGACAGAGAGGATCGAGACGGTATGTATAGAGGAAGCATGAAATTATTGCAGATCACAGTGAAGATTACAAATTTGACTAACTATCAAGACATCGCAGAGCACGATGAATGATATGAATTTGTCTAAGTATGAGGAATTGGTCGGTCAGATAGAGCTGCCAATATGGAAAAATGAATCGGGCAAATACCTTAGACTGCGGTGAAATTCTTGGAAAAAATTCTAAGTATGGGTGTGAAATGAAGGTGGCGAAACGTGAGAGTGCATTTTGTAAGCCGTGAAAAAGCAACAAGAATAGAGAATGGGTTATGTACCCGCGAAAAACTTAATAAATTTCTAAGTATGGGTGAAATGTTTTAATCAACAATTGAAATTGAATTAGATTCCAAATCGGATGGTTGATGAGTATCAGGGTCATTTTGAGCATTCTGATGCCCAACGATAACAGATCAACGATCAATATTACATGTGAAGGAATGATCGGATGGTCACTGAACATCGAAGCTATGTTGCATGTGCTAATGGATATCCTTTCCTAGATGATATTCTTTTCCTTCCCCTTGCCATCAATAACCTTATACTCAAGACAAAATTGAGCAAGAAAACAGTCGTTGGAAAGGGCTTGGACAAAGGAGTCCATTATTCAATCAAAAATGTAAATGGGCAATAAAATTAACAATAAATCAGAAATTATATTTCTGGTACATTTAAAGGGAGGAATGAAGCATAAAAAGATATATTTGTTAAATTATCATGGTCTCACAAATCCTATTGCATGCACATTTTATAAAACCAAGCATAATTCAACATAGAGGTCAAAGACCATAGGCATGGAAGATGCACAAAGAACTTACAACTATGAAGATGAAGTCATGGGATTGGGTGTAAGCATGGGTAATGTAGGGACAAAATGCAATGGGCATGGAGAAGTAAAATAGGAGCACATGAAGTTAGTGGAGACTATTAAGAGTCTGCAAAGATATGTGCAAAGCTATAAGGCTCATAATGAGTGATTTATGAAGGCTAAGGAGCAACAATATGGCTTCAAAATCAAGTTGTTGCAAAGCTTGGATAGAATAGAAAAGAAAATGGATAACGAGACATAATCAAGCAAGTCCAACAGTCATAGATATCCTACTAGGAGGAAAGAATCTATAAGTGTGGGTAGACATCATCACTCACCAAGGTACCCAACTAGAAGGGCATGTAATAGTCCAAATTTATCTCCTAGCATAAAGTATAAGAGGAGGTCTGGTGTGGATGAACTACAAAGAGAAATGAATAAGATTGAACCTCCTACCTTTGATGGCGAGCACAAGAAATATGAAGATGCCAAAAATTGGTTGTTGGGGACGAGGAGATACTTTCAATTGCACAATTATTCCTCATAGGCAGAAGAAAGAATTTCTATTTACCAACTGAAGGGAAAATCATCAATGTGGTGGGACCAGCTTTAACAACTATAACACGTTGATAAGAAGAAGATCACTTGGAGGTAGTTCAAGAAGCACTTTTAGAAGAGATGCTTGACCAAACGTTATTATGATATGAAGATGAAGGAGTTATTTGAACTCAAGCTTGGGAGTATGAAGGTGGACGATTATGAAAGGAGATTTTTGGAACTGTCGAAGTATGTTAACTTCATCAAAGATGAATATGTCAAGATTCAAAGGTTCCTGAGTGGGCTGCCATCAATGTTTAGTGAAAAAATAAAGTATGACAATCCTAAGACGTTGGATGAAGCAATAAGGAGGGCCAAGTGCCTCTATGATCAACATAGAGAAATACCAAACTTACACAAGGATTGGGAAGATAAGAAGAAGGGTTAGATGGAGCAGAGGAAGAAGGGGAATAAGCCACCATTCTTCATAAATAATTCTCAGCGGCAACCAACTCAAAATGAGCCCAAAATATCAGAAACATTGGGAAAAAGACCAAGGAAACAACCTATGAAATGTTGGGGTTGTGAGGGAGATCATATGTACGGAGATTTCCCTCATAGAGGTGAAAAAGTGAGGACTGTTCACAATGTACAACATGCTGATACATATGAGGATATGGGCAAAAGCATGCCAAGGATCTATTCAACCCTAGACAACAAGCAAATCAAATTTCAATCTCACATGATTGAAGTGGAAGGTAAGATTAATGGCCAACCTATTGCTATTTTGATTGATTTAGGAGTTAGTCATAGTTATATAGATTCTAAGATGGTGGAAATATTTCAATTACAAAGAAGCAAACTTGGGAAATCTTGGTTGGTACAACTAGCCATCGAAGCTAAAAGAAGAATTAATGAGATGGTTAAGGAGTGTCCAATGGACATGAATGGGATGAGCACCAATGAAGATTTGAATATCATGCATTTGGGTTCATATGATTTCCTAATTGGTATGGATTGGTTGGAAAAACATCACTTGTCCTAGATTGTTATAACAAAGCATTTACTTTCTTGAATGAGGAAGGAAACTTAAGGAGAGTTCAAGGTATTCTAAGGGCAGTAGCTATCAGAGAAGTTTCAACCTTGTAGCTGAAGAAAAGCTTCGGGAAAGGATGCCAAATCTTTGTAGTGCATATGGAAGAGGCACCTAAGGATAAAGTGCCAAGCATTGAAGACTATGCAATCTTGAAAGAGTTCGAGGATGTATTTAGAGAGATACACGTATTCCATAATTGAAGGAATTGCAAATGCAACTCGAAGATCTCTTGAAGAAGGGGTATATACACCCAAGTGTGTCACCTTAGTGTGCCCCAATATTATTTGTTAAGAAGAAATATGGTACCTTGACGTTATGCATTGACTTTAGGCAGCTGAATAAGGCGATTATGAAGAACAAATATCATTTTCCAAGGATAGATGATCTTTTTGATCAACTGAAAGATGCAAGGATATTCTCCAAAGTCAACCTCAGGTCAGGCTATCACCATGTGGTAATTAAAGAAGAAAATATCAACAAGACAACCTTCAGAACGAGGTATTGTTAGGTAGCTAGAGAGGTAGTGGGGAGCCCAAAGGACCCATAGTGATAATAGTAGAGGCCATGCAATTTAAGGTGGACTAGGTCCACTATAGTATTAAATAAGGCCACTATGGTAGTTAGATATAATAAATGTAAGATGACTTCTTAGAAGGTTCTGCTTCTAGAAGGTTCTTCATCTAGAATGTTCTTAGGTGGTTGGTAGCACTATATAATAATAATAATAATAATAATAATAATAATCCGTCTTTAAGGTCACGACCAAGCCATACACCAAATTGGTGTATGACACCCCCTTGTTTGTGGGAAAAGGGACCCCCTACGCCTAGCGATTTGACTGGTAAAGTTTACAAAGGTATACATACCGTACCCCCCTTTGGATTTGAACTTGTGAACTCTTAAGAGGAAACACATATTCTTAACCATTAGGCCCACTCAGGGTGTATATAATGAGATATAAAGGGGTTCAAGCAATGTAATGAGATATGAAGAGAAGTATTGTATTTGGAACGATAGATCAATATGAGGATGCCCTCTTGAAGAGGCAAGTGAAGAGGAGAATATCCCTTCCATAATAAGATCCATTGTATGTTGTTTCCCTACCTCAAGGGTTTTCTTATAATAAGAGTGCGGTTCTTCTACATTGTTCTCTGAATCAACAATATCCTTACTTTCGAAGCTTCGATTTGGACGATTTTTTTTTTTGAAATTGGGTGAAATTGTGAGAGGAGCTCATACATGTATTTTTTTTGTGCAAGTTCGGCCCTAGGTATTACATAAATCAGAAAAATCGCATGGCCATCCACGGAAAAAAAACCCTGAAAATTGCAGATTTTAAAATGCCGATAACTCCACTTCCCGGACTCCATTTTCAGACGATATTTATTTTTATTTTTATTTTTTTAACTTGAGTGTTTTTCTGAGAGGAACTCAGATATACAACAAGTTTCTGCAAATTTTGCACTGAAATCTATAGAAGTTGTTTAGAATGTTGCAACCCTATTTTTTCTTCTCAAAAAAAATAAATTTGCAAAAAAAAATAAAAATATTTGCCCACACTTCCTGCCAAGGAAAGTGCTCTGATACCACTTGTTAAGAACCAAATACTTGCATACAGAAACACCATAAATAATTCAGAGAACAATATAGAAGAACCACACTTTTATTATAAGAAAACCCCTAAGGTAG
>SNQJ01S0067878.1:16220-29457 GCA_010110895.2 Picea sitchensis
ATTTGCCCACACTTCCTGCCAAGGAAAGTGCTCTGATACCACTTGTTAAGAACCAAATACTTGCATACAGAAACACCATAAATAATTCAGAGAACAATATAGAAGAACCACACTTTTATTATAAGAAAACCCCTAAGGTAGGGCAACACCATACAATGGATCCTATTATGGAAGAGATCCTCTCTTGTTCACTTGCCTCTTCGAGGGGGCATCCTCTTATTGAGCTACCACACCAAATACAATACTTCTCATCATATCTTGTTACATTTTTTGAACCCCTTTATATACTACTACCAACCACCTAAGAACATTCTAAAGGAAGAACCTTCTAGAATCATAACCTTCTAAGAAGTCCTCTTACATTTATTATATCTAACTACCATAGTGGCCTTATTTAATACTATAGTGGACCTAGTCCACCTTACATTGAATGACCTCTACTATTATCACTATGGGTCCTCAGAGCCCCCCACTACCTCTCTAGCTACCTAACATTAAATCATCCTTGGGTAAGTTATTTGTTTGTGTATTGAACTCCCAAAAAATACAAGCGAAAGTGAGAACATCAAATTTATTTTTTTACCACTTACACTTGATTCAATATAGGTATCAAAGATATAATCTTCTCATTGGAATATTGGTTGACCCAATCAATCATGAGCTTTAAATCTTCTAAAATTAGGAGATGTTTTATCCATTTCTCTCATTTCAACAAAAAAATAAAAAATAAAGCTTTGCTTGATTATTAATCCCTTAATTAGCTACAAATAAGTATCATTATATAAATATTTTATCCATTTCTCTCACTTCAACAAAACACAAAAAATAAAACTTTGCTTGATTATTAATCCCTTGATTAGCTACAAATTTAAGTATCATTATATAAATCTGCTTCAGCAGCGCACAAACCTAGATCTCCTTAATACACTCCATCCAAAAAGCCCCAAAGCGTTTCTTTACCAATACATGGTTTTATAAGTCTTTTAACCTTCATACTTTTAAAAATCCTTTTGTTTTCTTCCATTGTCAATCCTTTTGAAATAGAGAGAAGAGTTGATCTTTTGTTTCTAACTATCTAAATTGTATAAATAAATAAATATAGAATACTCTTGTAAGTAATTAATTATCAAAATTTCATAGATAAATAAATATGAAAAAGCCATATAAATAGCTATAATTTTATGAGCATGTTGGAAAAAGATTTATATTGAATTAAAAATAAATAAATTTATAATTTATAATTTTATTTTATAATTAAAAAAATTTCATACATTACATTAAGAATGACCCTTGTTTCAGTGTGCCATTGTTAATCTAATGGGAAAGGAAAACAATGTAGTAATTTTGATATGAGCCATTGTTAATGTGATGGGAAAATAAAACAATGTAGTAATTTTGACAGTGCGATCGCATTCGGCTATGAGATATTGACTTCACACCATAGACTATATATAGTTAACAAGTTAATGCATATAACGTTGACATTATAAAATGGCTTTTAAAAAACTTAGTATTTTGAATGTATTTACATAAGGTCCATGATACTAAACAACAAAGTTGAGGTTAAATGGAGTTCATCTTTTTCTCTTTTATATATATATATATATATATATATATATGTGGATAGGTTTTTGTGAATGTGATCTATAACATCATTACATTATGTGGAATTTGTTTATATAATTTAATTTTGTTAATTTTTTTAAGCTTTGAAACATTATATTGTTATAGTAAAAGTGTACAACAATCTTGTTGTTGGTTTATTATTAGGAAAATTAGACTAACAACAATGTATCAAACTGTCTCAAATGATATGAAAGTATTATCTTTCAAACTTAAAACTTTGAATATAATTACGAGTAGTGCTATTTTTTATATCTAAAACAAATTTTTTCTATAAATTCTTCCTATTTCCGCAAGGATGAGGTAGGATTAGAATCTTGATACTTCGTAGGTTAAACAACAAAAAAAGAAACTCGATAAACACAAGAGTTGAGTAGAGGGTTGGCCCTCATCTGGAGTCGCCTGTGTGTTGGTCAAAATGATGGTTGAGAGGTCCTGTCCCATGAGCTTCTTGGCTAACAGATTCATTTTGAGGTCTTGAAGCCACAATAGGGCTTGGATCTCATTCAACTGAAGTAGAATCTCGTCCTTATCATCCTTTCGGTCCATTAAAACACGTCCGAGTAAGAGCTTCATGTGTTGGTATATTTCAATTGTCCTTAAATATTGAGAAACTCGGGACCTGATGTTTCTCGTGTCTGGAATCCAAGAGTGGATTGATTCTAAGACTTCATCGTCGGAGACAAAGTGCCTTAAGACTCGAACGTCCGCTTCCACAAGTTCTATTTCTTCTTGAATGTGGGGGGATATGAGCTACATAAGAGTCTAAAGACTCTTCGGCCGATGCTTTGAGGCGAGAAATGGTGTGTCGGGGAAGGTGTCGAGAGGAGTTTCTACGACCACGATGAGAATCACGACCTCGTTCCATTGGAGAGGTGTTGGACGGGTCAAAGAACAAAGAGAACGTTGGAGAATAGGCAGACAACGAGTGAAAAGAGCAGGGTTGATAAGTGAATAGGAGGGAAGTGGGGTGATAGGGCCAAATGAAGTTGGGAGAGATGATAAAGAGTGTAGGTGTCCAGTCGAAGAAGGTGGTGTAGGCATAACCATTATGCGTGCAGGGTGGGCGGGTAGTTAGGATTAATGATGGAGTAACTTCCATAATGAGGAGTCAGACGGGAGGGATGAACCAGGTGCAGGAGAGCTACCAAAGGTCAATCAAATTCAGGGTGTGATCTTGACAGCCACATGGTGCGGTAGGCCAGGTGGTGCATGGATCAATGCTGTGATCAATCCTCATTATAAGAGGTGATGAGGGCAGAGGTGGGTTGGCAGATGTCAATAGGTGGAGTGGTCGTGTGGTTGTTTGCCTTGAGTGACCCCCACCCCTAAAGATCGCTTCTTGGACACCCGATACAAAGAATTTTTGTTATTTTTCTGTTATGTAGTTGTTGTATGTATTGTGATATCAAAATATTAATATTTCATTATGTTTTTCAATTGGATTTGATTTAGGTGATTGTAAGAAGGATTATTGCTTTCGTCACTCAAATTCAATTGTCGTAAATAATATGTTTGAGCTCTTAATAAGTATATTGGTAATAACCTTAAACCATATGTTGATAGTCTTGGGTTTTTACAAAATCTATTTTACTTTAAATACTATCTTCAAAATGAAAAGAAATTCCAAACAAGTTTACTCAAAATATGTATTTCACAATAAAAATAAAATAAATAAAATAAAACAAATTAAATCAACATCATTATTTAAACCATGTGCATCAAACAAACAATGATATTTATATATAAACAAAAATGGTATAAAATTTATGGCGATCAACCATTTAAAATTTATATGCACAACGTCCATAGTGGAGAGTGCATTTTACAAGACAACACCCAAGAGAAATATCTATACAAGGTTCCTTTAGAAAATAAGGTTTGGTGTTGTTGGTCTTCCTTTGCATTGGATTTACACTAGTGCCTTGGGATATTCTGAGCCTACATCTTTTCAGAGCCGGGGAAGGTCTATACAATGTTTCTCTTGTGTATTTTAGTTTCAAGGTTTATTTCTTGTTCTATTGCACCTGTAATAGGGAGAGTGTAGCAGGGAGATTGGGTCTCTCATCCTCTTGAATTCAGATAGTTTATATTTTCTTATGTGGGCTAGTTGGAATTATCAATCTTTGGCTATGAATGAGCACACTAGGCATTGTCGTTTTGTTTTTTGAGATGATCTTAGGCTGGTGATTAGGGAATACTCTAGGTTTGCCTCTTCTTCAAGCCTAGGAAGGTCTAGTTCACTCCTTTGTATTTGACAACTCAAGGATTTGCATTTGGGTACATTGCACTTACTTCCTCCCAAATTTAGGTAACTTAGTATTTTTTTGGTGGGTTCGTTAGACTCTAGTCTGTGATTATTTTGGGTCATTCTTGTTTTATTCAGCTACAAATATTCTATTTGGGCACTTCCCGAGGCTTTAGGATAGAGATTGCCCTAAGAACCATGGTAAATGTCTCAGGGAGATACATGGAATACACAGAGTGTTAATTGTACATGGATGAAGGCTTCACCAATGGAAACAAGACATACATAATCTCGGTAACAACCAAAGTACATGGCAATGAGTGTCAATATGATTCTCAAAATGTAGTTATTGTGGAGACCCCCTGTAGCAAAAAGACAAATTCAGGTATTTGTCTACAAACTTAGTAAGGGTTCTTATTTCGTTTCCTTCAACTTTAGAATGTTAATGGGCCCTGTTCCCTATGAACCTAAAGAAGAGGAAATAGTCCATCAAATACTAAAAGACACACGCTTGGAAAACTAGGAATCACTACCTACTAATGTTAGTGAAGATGAGATGCACAACATGCATGTCTTCTATTAACATCAATGTAACTTATGCTATGCAAAACAATCTTGATTTTAAGTGTCTTTTTTAGAGTTTATACCAGTGAAACCTTTGAAAAGGATCCTATAAACCTTTCCACTTCAAAATCATATTACTTAATAACTATATTGTTTCTTGTTTTAAGACGCATCATCCTTCTCGTATTACTATGCTAACCAATTATGTTACAACATATTTTTAATATAAAATTTTAATTATATTATTTTAAAAACATTTAGTTATACAAATTAGTAAAACTCTTTATTAACAGATTTTATACATCTTTCAACATTTATATACAAAATTTTAATTATATTTATTTTAAAAACATTTAATTATACTCTTTATTAACAGATTTTATACATTTTTCAACATTTATATACAAAATTTTAATTATATTTATTTTAAAAACATTTAATTATACAAATTAGTAAAACCCTTTATTAACAAATTTTATACATCATTCAAGATTTATATGTAAAACCAAAAAAATAATTATATTTAAAATCATAGTTTTATATGTAAAATCAAAGTTTTATAAAGAAAAATTTAAAGTAACTACAACCATTAAATAACAGAATCTTGGAAGTGGCCTAGACAAGTGGCCTAGACAAGAGAGAATCTTGGAACTAGCCTTAGTCATCCCTCCTAGAGGATGGATAAAGTTTCAAATGGGTGTGATGGGACTTTTTAAAATTCATAAGAAATGTTATCCTTCGAGACTCTTAGAAATCATAAGTAATGTTATGATTGTGACATTTAAATACTTGAGTAGAAAATCTAATATTCAAACAAAGCTTTAGGCCTCTCGATTATGGGTATATCTCCATTTTTTTCAAAAAGGAGTTATGAAAGATATTTTCTAATGAGTCTCAAAACTAATCATTGGGAAGTTCAATAATTCACGAGTGACTTCCAAAATTTTGGGTAGAGTAAGTTTGTGTACGTTATAAGGTATAAAAATAAATGGTTAGCTGGTTGACTAGCATAACAATTTCTAAAAATGGATAAAATTCTATCCCTTATATACCCAACCTACCCCAACTTATGGGAAAATTCATTATTTTTTAATTTTCATGAGTAAATAATGATCCTTATCCTTCAACCTAACCCAACTTAAAAGAAAAATTTTAAAATTTTAAATTCTTCAACCTACCCCCAACTTAAAAGAAAATTTATAAATTTATTGAATAAATAGTGACCCCTTATTGATGTTGGTCCCTTCATACGAATAATTTTGATTATGAGAAAGAATGTACATCACATATTCATAAATTGTCCATTATTTCTAAAAAGTGTTAATTTTCTTAAGTAGATAGTGACCCCTTATTGATGTAGGTCCCTTCATAAGAATCATTTTGATTACGAGAAATCATGTATATCACATATTCATAAATTGTCTATTGTTATCAATCTATTTTCTAACAAGTGGAGGATTATGGAAGAGCGATCCTTAGGTGGAATAAAGTTTGGCATCCCTTAACATTAAGTTAGGGGTTTTTGAAGAGTGATTTATAGGTGGGATAAAGTTTGGGGTTTCCAACATCAAAGTTCGAGATTTTTCAACATCAAGTTGGGAAATAATATAGAATTTTCCACTTATTTATAAGGAGTGCCTTTTTTTTTTTCTACATCATCTTCTTTGTCTTCAAGTTTGTTTTTTTCTACATAATCTTCCTTGTCTTCAAGTTTGTTGATTGATTTCCATGGTCAAGTCCTTAAGTTGAAATGTCTCTTCAAATTCAAATTAAAACATGTCTATTGTGAATTGATCATATGGAATTAGAGTGATACATTGGATGGTCTGTTGTGTTTTCATGGAGTTTGTGTCATGTGGATTTAAAGCATTAGTTTAAGATCTATGACATGTTAAAGATCATGCACTACTTGTGTTTGTGAAGAAAAATATAATTTATGCATTACTTGTGTTTGTGAAGAAAAATATAATTCATGCATTACTTGTGTTTGTGAAGAAAAATACAATTCTGATGAGGGGAAAACATTAGTCATGTGTAAGGGGTCAATTAAAATATAGCTTAAAAAAGTTGGGTGCACACTATTTTAAGCATGTTGGAGGTTGAGAAGGGCATGCCATCATTATAAGAAATTAGGTTTAACATAATCCCTTATTTTCTCTTTGGTGGGTGGACATTTTTTTCAGAAAAAATTATTTGTTGTGCCCTAAACATAATAGTGCACCAGTGCACTATATGAAACAAATCGTGTTGCATTGAAAGCATAGGCACACTACGGTTAGTTGGGAAAAATACAAAAAATTACAATGATCAATTTTTAACTTTAACCATCCTTCAATGCTTTCCTTCTCTCTAAGTGTTGGTGCTTCTTTCCCCAATCTCCTCATCACAACATCCCATGCTTTTGAAATGTTGAATTTGGTCCTCGTTCTCCATATGCGAGGGATTAAAATTTTCAATTTGATTTATTAAAATCCTATGGAGAATTTTACACACCTTGTCAATAACAAAGAAAACAAAGCAATTTTCTTTATGATGCCTTAATTTATATTTCTATAATTTATTTTTTGTCTTTAGTCCAAAACAAGTTAATTTTTTCAATTTTTAAAAAATGTTATTGGTGTGTGTCAAAACAATAGTTGCTTACAGTTATTGGTGCATGAACAAGCCACACCGATATGTGCTTCTTATTTTTTGTAACACCCCATATTTTGGCCTTAGGTAGTTAGAACTTTGATTTTGCTCATCTTAGTAATTCATTGTTTAGTAACTATTTGGATTCAATNCTTACAGTTATTGGTGCATGAACAAGCCACACCGATATGTGCTTCTTATTTTTTGTAACACCCCATATTTTGGCCTTAGGTAGTTAGAACTTTGATTTTGCTCATCTTAGTAATTCATTGTTTAGTAACTATTTGGATTCAATAATGTTGATATAGACATGTGAGAGGTGTACATATGGACATATTTACGTGTTGCATAATACTATCTTTATTGTTATATGTTCATGATGACGATCGTTATGTGATTTGGTTAAACATGCACATTTAAATGTGGAATTTTAGTACAATGGATGCTAGTTCAAAATTATGTTGTGGATGTATAATAGATGTGAGGCATGTTGTAAATAAAAATACATTTCCTAATTTAATGTCAATACAAATATGGATGATCATATGAAATTTATGATGTATCTACATGAATATGAGAATTTGTGAAGTAACCTACATGCAATGAGCTATGGTTGTAGTGCTGAGGTAACCTTGATGTCATAGACATCACGAAGATAACATATGCTATAAGTTGTACTTATGATTTCAAATATTGCTATGATATGTGGTAAGTGTGGTTTTGACAAGACGCACAACTTTCCCAGAGTGGTTGTTTGATGATGTGACTCTAAGAACAATAGTTGCACAATATGGTTTGATGTAGGGTGTTGACCCTAGTTCTACGATGAGGGGTGGAGGTATTTCCCACCGTTTATACTTCGAAACTTGGAGTTGTGGGAGGGTTGTGTGAAGTCACACTCCCCTAGATGTGTGATGGCGACTGCTAGTTTCTTGTTGGGGAAACTTGGTCGAGATATATGACACTTACGCTTACGGGTTCTATGTGGAGTTGAGTCAATATAGTTGACGCTCTAGCTTACTCCAACAGAGGAAAGGACAAGATGGAAGATGGAAGTAGGTTATTAAGGAATGATGCTTCGATGTTAGTTGAGAATACTGATTGGGGAGTAGATGTGCCACTATTGTTTACTCACTTGGTTCCTACCATTTTTAAAACCCTCTTTTGATTCCTTTTTTATATTTCAAGTGTCATAATGAGTTATCGATGAATTATTGTAATTTTGTTCGTTAAGATTATTAAATGATGCATTTATTTGATCTGTTGTCTTGCATGCCTTGATGTTATCATACATGAACTATGCACTAGAGGAGGTGGTTGTTTATCCTTAGTACATGCATAAGATACGTGTATGCTAACTACACACACATACCCTATACATGTACACTAGTATAATTAATTAATGCATTGATTATTAAACTAGATTATTAACTATTTATTTGAATGGTTTAATGAATATGTAAATTATATTGCATACAAAAATATCTAGAAGCATTAAATACCTTATTTGATTTTGATTGATGGTTGGTATGATGCATTAAATGAGTATGGTGGGTTGTTATGTACATTTTGAGGAAAATTGTAAGTTACATTTATAAGCTAGCATGAGAAGAAATAATTTGCATTTTATTTATTGTTATTTTATGTAAGTAATTTAATTTTAGTTTATTTTAACTTTTCCCAAAAATAAAGATAAGGGAGGTTGATGGCTAATAATGAGGGTGCTTGAGGATACTTGGGAAAGTGGGTATGTAAACTTGATAAATAGGAAGAGGAAGGGGTGATGAAGGGAGGAGGAGGTTGAGAGGTTTAAGCATATTGAGAGGTTGGATAGTTCTTAGAAGATATATTTCTTGTGATGGTCTTCTTAGAGCATTTGTGCTTTGTTGTTCTTGGAGTCACAGACACGGAGGGCCAAGAAACCGAAAGGTTTCTTGGAGCTAGGAAGTCAGCTAGGATCCTAGTTGGATGGGAGGATAATTCTATTGTTCCACTTTGGGAAAGTGAGGAAATAATTGGGAAAAATAATGCTTGGGAGCATCTTCGTACTATCGACAAAACTTCATTGCAAATTATCGACTTCAACAAACCAAGGGAAGATGTATTTTTCCTGATATGTATTTGTTATGTTTCTTCTTATTCGATTTAAAGAGTAAAAATGTGTTATTTCAAATATTTTGATGCTTGTGTGTATAACTTAACAATTTTTTTTTCATAGCCTCTCATGGAGAGGTGTTACATTTTTGAAACAATCCATCATTGTGCAATGAAGAAAATAGTGTGCATGATGCATATTTCGATCAAACAAGACACATTGCTTGTAGCTAGGAGGTGCATTTAATTTGATTGGATGTGTACGCATATCAACATCCTAGCCTTAGTGCCCAATTTGTTGCATAGACCATAATGCATATAGATATAATTAATGTATCATTGAAGCAACCATGTGTATTGTGGATGTTATGGTCCTTTACAATATCTTAGGCATCATGTGGTCATTGCAAGTATAACGTGCCAACATATAGCCGATGATAATGAAATGCATAAGGAACACATTGGATAGATCTAGGATGAGTATTTAATTTGATTAGATGTGTTCACATCTCGGGAATCAACATCAATGGAGTATTCTCTACACAGATCAGAGTGCATCTCGGGAGCCTTAATACATTGCTAAAGAAACAACTTATAATGACATCCTCATGACAGAAGGAAAGCAAAGGAGACTCAAAGATTATCAAACCAAAGATAAACTCAAATAAAAGATCAAACAACCATCCTATCATAAGCATTTGAATACCATCTATGTAATAGAGTTAGTTATGAAAACCAATCAAAGAAATTGAGATAATTTGACGACACTGATCATATCAAAATATTAAGTTATAAAGACGATAAGATATGATTGGTGACTGAAAATAAATTTGGGGGGTCCCCAACCCCTGGGATTTGGTGTCTGTTGAGGGCCTTAACAAATGGTGAAACACTAGATGAAACAAAGAATTATCTTTGACAAAAACCACTAAGCGATGAATTGGAAGCGAAGGAAAAATCATCTACTTTTCATGGAACTATAAGGATTGGAACATAATTATATTCATCAAAGACCTTCCTTACAAGGGAATTAATGATCATTCTCACAAATCAAATTTTCAAACTTAATATATGTGCCGAAGAAGAAAATTGATTGAAATTTATTAATTTCAACATGAATGAATGATTCAAATTACAAGCATAATCATAGGGTCTATTTAGATTTGGGGTGTGAAAATTTTCCACATGCATGGAATAGAGTGTTCCTTGGGTGTTGCTCCACTGCTTGTGAGCATCCATAGCCCTGATGGAGACACCGCGACATGAAAAAAATTGCTCCATTGCCAACCAAGTGTCCATAGTCATGGTGGAGATTGCTTGCATCACTTTGCAAATATGTCAACTTCCTTTCCATGTTGTCTCTTTTTCAATAATTCCTTAGTAATTCATGGGTAGGGGAAGAAGCATCCCTTTATATGCTAGATGGGGTTGATCATATTCTATTGGGATTTATTTGATATTAGCCATGCTTGAGTATTCAAACTATTCCCTTTAGATTTTTGACATTTGACTTCTAATCTTCACCTTTCACATGATCTACCCATTTTGTGTGCATGAATGGATTCCTTTAGTAAGTTGTCTTGTTCATCAAGCTAAGGCATGGGAACAATTAATGGGTTAGTCACTTGGAAATATTTAGGTCTTCCACCAATACTACAATAGCATGCTCTGGCATCATGCTTAGCGCCACCCTCTAGTGCATTCTTTTGATTTTTTTTTAAAGTTCGAATGACATGAAACATGATGCATGAGGAGGCATCATGATTTGCTTCATTTTTTCATTGATGTATCCCTTTACTACGTTATCTTTTTCAATGGGCACTCTATAAGAGGTTGTCTTAGATATGAAATATATGACACATAGAGTTTTACTTCATCAATTTTGCATCATTTTTCATCAATTATTATTGGAAAAACACCTTAGAGGGCCACTTTTTCCTCAAATCAACTACATGTATGTTTCATTGCATTATCATCCACACGTGTCAATATGGGTTTTGAGATTGTAGAATGAGTATCATACTACTTATGTCTCCCTTGAGTCATACTAGTGTCGCCAAAAATAAGTTTTGCATTTTTTTGTGTTCTATTTGAGTCGCGTCAGCATCATATTGCAATAGCCATACATCAAGTTAGCATCATATTTGTGTCATTACCACACACTTTTGTAGTGTATTATGTCAAAGTAGCATCACAAATGTGTAAATAATTACATCCTACTATGTCATAAGCGCATCTTGTTCAACCAAATTGTATCAAACTTGTGTGATGTTAGCATCACAATTGCACCATTTTAGCATCAAAATTGCGACTTAATTATTATTAATGATTTAATGCTTTTGTTATTATTGATTTTTATTAATTTTGAATTAATTAGTTAATTTTTATTGATGATTTAATTTTATTATTATTATTTTGTTTTTAATAACATTTAAATATTGACGAGATTGCTTATTAGTATAAATCTTTTTTACATCATACTAATCATGAGAGAAAAAAACATGTCTACATATGTAATAACCCACTAACATTTAGTCAATTTCATACAAGGAGAGCAAAAAACCATGTATCCATAATGCAATTATGAAATTTTACTACACTAATATTCAATCAATTTTTACGTAATTTCCTCCCCCCACCCAGCTCGCCCTCATCATAGCCAGTCGTCTCAGGAAAAACCAACCCCCCATTGATCTTGGTAGTGGCCCCTCCATGGAAGAAATGCCCCCTCCCGCGAATTCTGCCGCCCCCCCGACTCAACAACAGTCTTGAATTTGACCCTCCAAGAGCCTACTCTCCCAACCACTTCTTTGGCACTGGCTCTTGCATAGTGGAGGAAGAGATTCCCCCTTGCTGGCAAGAGACTCCCTTGAATGTAATGGCCGCGGTGGATGAAGATGACACGGTGAATAGAATGGATATAGCGGATGCAGGGAACACAGCTGAAGTAACGAACACAACGGAAGAAATGGATGCCGAGATGATGGAGGAACCACCTCCGTCGACCCCACTTCGATTCGTAGAGGAGCACATTTAACTCATCTTTGAGCTGCGACAAAAATTGGATGAACATGCCCATATCCAAAACTTCTTGGGAGAACACTTAGACCTCCTGATGGACGTGATGACAACTGCTCCAACAAGCAAAAGATGTCCAACATGTGGACAATTATTTGTCCCAGCCTACAACGCTCAAGGATGATCGAGTCCAAGCTAGCTCCCATGTTTCATGGTTTCTTTTTTCTTTCGTCATTTCTGTAGAGAATTATCATTCTCTTTCATGCTTTGTAAGACAATTGGCCATGGACACTGCACAGTAGAACACTCTGCTCTCTTTTTTTTGTTACAGTTTCAGACATGTTTGATGGCCACTGTCCTGGTTTCCGTCCTATTGCGGGACATGTGGCATAATCATGGTTTTTGTATAGACACGCAAGGATGTGAATATATTTTTGGACTCTTTTATTTACAAAAAAAAATATTCAATCAATTTTATACCATGGAAGGAAAAAACCATATACATATATATAAACACATTGATAAAATTTTAAATTAAATCATAAAATAACCATGTAATTATTTCTACTTGTAAACAATTGTTACACTACCACCCCAGGGAAATGTCAATTTTATAAAAAACATTGCATGAAAAAATATGTACTCATATAAGGAAATGAAATGAATTTGACCATAAAAAGTTGACTGAATTGTTGTTAGTTCCCTCATAATCATCTAAACCCTCATCTTCACTCTATAAAAACGTAATAAAACAATACGAGTTCAATAAAATAAAAAATTGCTAACATTTCAAGATGTAGGAAAAAAGATATAGGTTAAACAATTGTCAATACCCTCTAATTCCTCGAAGTCACCCTCATTATTATTAATATAGAAGAATATAATATATTTCAATTAATGAATGAATAACTCGTACTACATATAAGTTAAAAAAAAACACATGATTAAAAATTAAGTACCTAGGGCATGTGTTATAAATACTCGACCATTCTTTCGTTACCATTCCTTGGGGCCTGCCTTAATTCTTTGTAAGTGCGCTCACTATTGGAAGATTGGTTG
>SNQJ01S0067878.1:36340-54907 GCA_010110895.2 Picea sitchensis
GTTGAACATGGAGAATAGGGGAAGACAAAAAGATAGAGGAAAGGGCTCAGGGAAACGTGGGAATTCTAGGAAGGGCAGATCCAAATCCAGACTTGGAAAGATAGAGTGATGGAATTGTGGGAAGAAAGGACATCTGAAGAAAGAATGTAGAGCTCCAAAGAAACAAAAAGATGGACAGCAGGAGAGAAATCAGGAAGAAAATGTAATAGGTGATGTGTTACAAGATGATTTGATTCTTTCTGTAGATAATATTTCTAAGTCTTGGGTAGTAGATTCAGGGGCTTCATTTCATGCCACACCCCATAGGAAACATTTTCTATATTATGTTCAAGGTGATTTTGGATAGGTTCATTTGGGTGATGATGCACCATGAAAAATTGTTGGAATGGGAAAGGTAAAAATAAAGCAACACAATGGAAACCAATGGTTGTTGAAAGAGGTAAGACATATTCCATATTTAAGGAAAAATCTAATTTCAACAGGGCAGTTGGCAAGTGAAGGTTATGGAAAACAAAAGAGAGTCAGATTTCTCAGAGTTGGAAAAGAAAAGAAGAATGAAAGGTTAGAGCTTGTGCATACAGATGTATGGGGACCAACTCAGGTATCATCTCTTGGTGGCTCTCATTATTATGTTACTTTTATTGTCTTCTAGAGATAATATTTCTAAGTCTTGTGGTAGATTCGTGGGCTTCATTTCATGCCACACCCCATAGGGAAACATTTTCTATATTATGTCTCTAAGGTGATTTTGGATAGGTTCATTTAAGTGATGATGCACCATGAAAATTGTTGAATGGGAAAGGTAAAAATAAAGCAACACAATGGAAAACCAATGGTTGTTGAAAGAGGTAAGACATATTCCATATTTAAGGAAAAATCTAATTTCAATGTGGCGCTTGGCAAGTGAAGGTTATGGAAAACAAAAGAGAGTCGGGATGAGTTGGAAAAGAAAAGAAGAATGAAAAGGTTTACTTGCATACTGCATGCATGGGGACCAACCCGTGTATCATCTCAGTGGCTCTCTAATATTATGTTACTTTTATTGATGATGCAACTAGAAAACTTGGTTTATCAGACACAAAATTCTGATGTTTTTGATACTTTTAGAAAATGGAGAGATTTAGTTGAAAATGAGACAAGAAAAGTTTGAAGTGTCTCGTGATCGATAATGGAGGTGTGAATGCGAAGAAGGAGTTTGATGATTACCGCTCATACCCATGGATTTGTAGAGAAAGACACCAACAATTCAATAAAGTAGAAAATGGTGTGTTAGAAAGGATGAACAGACAATCATGGAGCCGCAAGTAAGGAGTATGAGATTGCATGTCGGGTTTCCCTTACAGTTTGGGCGTGATGTTGTAGATATTGTTGTTTACTTAATAAACAGAGGACCTTCAAGCCTTTTGGATGGTAGAATTCCAAAGGAGGAATGGACAAGGAAAAAGGTAAACCATTCTTTGAAATTTTTGTTGTGAAGACGGTCCATTGATAAAGAAAAGAACAAAGCTTGAGGCAAAAATCCAAGAAGTGTAACCTTCCTATTGATATGGTGTTAATGATTTTGGTTATCGCTATGGGATTACGAAAAATAACAAAATCATTAGGAGTAGAGATGTCATATTCAATGAAAAAGGTCATGTACAAAGATCACCAAGTGTGGAAAGAAACAGGAAACGTAAAAACAAGAATACACGCTAGTTTGTTGATGAGATCATTGAAAAAGGAATTCCAAAGGAACATGAAAACAAAAAAATGTACAACAACAAGAGCAAAAATTAACTCAAACACCGTATAGTGTTGTTAGAAGATCTACCGTGTTAAGTATACCCCCTGAACGATATTTTCCTTCATTATATTATTTATTGTTGATTGATTCTCAAGGAACCGTAATGTTATGAAGAGGCAAATGCGTGTAGATGTTAAAAAAAAAGCGGGAGCAAGGCATGAAAGAGGAGATGGATTCCTTGGAAAATAACCGTGACTTGGGACTTGGTTCACGGTATACGCAGTGCCATATCAGTAGAATAAATGGTTTTACAAGTTGAAGGAAGAAGATGGAGGAGAAAGAGGTACAAGGCTAGACTTATTGTAAAGGTTTGCACAAAAAGAAAGGTATAGATTTTGATGAACATTTTCTCCTGTTGTTAAAAGGACTTCAATTATGACTATTTTAAGTCTTGTGGCAAGAAATATTTTGCATCTTGAACAATTAGATGTAAAAACAACTTTTCTCCATGGGGATTTGAGGAAGAGATTTATATGCGCAGCTCAATA
The DNA here is from genome assembly GCA_010110895.2 of Picea sitchensis. NCBI lineage: Eukaryota > Viridiplantae > Streptophyta > Pinopsida > Pinales > Pinaceae > Picea > Picea sitchensis. Next base: position 38,615 of record SNQJ01S0067878.1, read on the forward strand.
AGGGTATGAGGTCAAAGGAAGGGAGAATTTGGTATGTGTTGAAGAAATATATGGTCTAAAGCAAAGCTCCGTGGCGCTGGTATCCTAAGTTTGACAGTTTTATGATGTAACGGTGGTTATAATAGATGTCATTCCATCACTATGTTTATTTTAAAAGGCTAGAAATGGAAGTTATATTATCTTGTTATTGTATGTAGATGACATTCTTTGTTGGGTGTGGTCTAATATGCGTGATATAAATGTGCTCAAGAAGAAATTATCCAATCTATCATATGAAGGATTTGGGTGCCGCGAAAGAAAATCATTGGTATGAGAATAACAAGAGACGTAAAAAATCTAAACTCCATTGTCTTAGGGTGAGTACACAGAGAAGGTGTTGGAGAGGTTTAGAAATGCAAATGCAAACCAAGCTTAGTACACCTTTGGCCCATTTCAAATTAATTCAAGGAAATGTGTCCCAAGACACAGAGGAGATAAAATACATGTCCGTGGTCCCATATTCATCGCCAGCCATAAAATTTTGATGTATGCAATGGTTTGCACAAGACCATATTGTACATGCAATGGGAGTTGTGAGAAGGTATACGAAAAATCCAAGTAAAGAACATTAAGCAAGTAGCGGATTCTCGGGCATTTGAGAGGTACTACTACACATGCATTGCGTTTTGAAGGTTCAAACACTTTCTACATGGATATGTTGATTCAGGACAAGGCAGATAAAGACAGCCGAGGAGTATCATTGTGGTATGTTTTTTACTATAGTGGAACAACAATAAGTTGGATTTCAAACAAGAAAAGGTTGTTTCTAATTTCAACAACAGTGTAGTATGTTGTCGCTACAGAGGCTAGTAAAGAGATGATTTGGTTACAAAGTTTTATATGGAGGAATTGGGAAAGCAGCTGTGAGAACAGGTTGTACCTATCGCATGTGAGTGCCATTCACTCCGTAAATAACTCAACCTTCCATTCAAAGATCAAGTAGCATAAATAGGTACCACCTCATATGATCTACCTTGGAAGATGGACAATTGAAGATGGAAAAGATACACACTAGCCAATCCCCGCATTATGTTAACAAAGGAGTATCCAGTGAGAACCGAAGCCCGCTCAGCTTCGCTTATCTCAAGAATGAAGATGAAGATGAGAATTTGCCAATCCAAGAAGGTTCAGAGTCCACGGTATACAACAGCCGTGAGTTGTTGAGATCATTCCAAGTGGGAGATTGTTGGTAAAGGTGGAGTTTGATTATCTTCCCCGATTTAGGGAGGGTCTTTTACTTTAGCTATGTTTATACCCCATGAAGTATTTAATAACTCCCCAAAAGTATGTACACTCTTCCACGCTGAGGAGTGGGGGTACCACAATCAGCTATCCCCCTGGCTAGGGGTCTGCGGGCGTTGGCCCCAACGGGGTTCGGGGCAACGCCCCGATAGTTCGAGGGCTAAGCCCCGGGCAAAAATTGCCTTGTAAAAGTATATTGTAATTTCTACTAAATCTAGACCGCTTCATTATAAGGTCAGCAGATCTAACGATAGAGATTATGTTAGGTTTTTTTCCCTAGAAGGCAAACCTCTTTATGAGGGAAATGTATTGTGGCTATGTATGTTGATGAATATTGTATTCTGAGAGGAGACTGCGGAGAGAAAGAAGAGGAAGTTACAACGGGTTTTGTTGTGGTTGTATCCCTTCATATGATAAATAATAAAAAATGACTCCATTACCTTCCGGTGGACGTAGGCTCACACTGGTGAACCACCGAACTGCGGTCTCTTTGTATTGTGTAATCTCTCGGTGGTTTTACTCGCATTTGTTTTATTTTATTGCTTCGCTGGGTCCCTGCTTTTCTTAACATCTTGACTCCTCCAACCCTGCATCAACTCCAAAATGGAGCTATCGATCTACAAAACCTCTTTGATGTGCCCGCTTCGTGATTTTCGCTGCCTTCAGATTTCGCTTAATTTTGGGACTCATGTGATGAAGAGTCTTGACTCTTGACTCCTGGAGTTTATGTTTCTGATCTTGCCATGCGATCATCGTTGCGCTTCTGGTCTTGCCACTTTCTCTTGTTCATCATCATCAGGCTGAGCTTGCCATCAATGACAAACAAATACTCTGCCTTCTTTCTGCCCATAATAAATATGCCAACAAATAGGGGAAGTTTTAAACAATCGTGTTGAAGCTTATTTTCTATGGCATGGGCTCAACATGGCAAGAGAGCAAGGAATCGGGAATTTAATGGTTTTTTAGGACTCTTTGTTTTTCATTTGTGCAACTATGAATTTGTCCACCTTGGGAGGAATCAAAATTCAAAGCATAATAAAGAGAATTAGACAGGTGATAGCCCAATTTGAAAAGGTAAGGCTCTTTCATGTCAGGTAGGAGCTCAACATTGAGGCCGATGTAATGGTAAAATATGTCGCTTCATTAAATGTAAGTGTATTGATGCAAAATGGTATTTTTTAATTGCTACTATCCCCTTATGTTTCAATGTCCTCTAATACATCAATGCCTTTGAGTCATTGTATATCCATTAAATTGCAAGAAATTTTATTGAAGGTCAATCAAATCATGCGAACAACCATCGAGGTCTATTAATCGAAGCAGGTGGAGGACAACTCACACCGCCATATGAGCCCCCTCCCTAAGTCATTCATCATGTAATTGTTCATGGTTTTTAAATGAAAGGTCTGAAGTGTAGACAAGCATGTGGGATCACATGAGCTAGAAGGATATCGAAGAAAGCATTGTTAAGGTACATCTGCAAGAGGAGGGGTGTAGGTTGCCTGAAGAGAAATGCATGCATTTGGAGAGGGATTTAGGTCAAGGTGTTGGATGATCTTTGCATGCACCATAGTGGTTGTCCATACTACATTCACGTGTACACCCCTTTCCTTTGGTGCTTTTAGGAAGACATAGTTCCAAGATCAGTCTTAGGGATCTACAATTTGGACAGGCTCATGATTTGGTTGAGAATCAACAACTGTATTGACACTAAGGATCGACTCTTTGGCACCGTAAAAGAGACTTTGCAAATAGGTAAAGGTTGGGGTTACCTCGTAGTAGGTGGGACATGTTTGGCATCTGGAACATATTGCCAAAAATGTTGTATTAATATGAGAGGGGGATTACTAACAACAACGATAGGAGATGATTTGCAGGAGAAAAAAAGGTTTTACATTGGCATGAGGAATTAATTTAGGAAAATAGTAGTGTCATCCTTGCTCTTTCCACTAAGTTTGTAGAAATGGAGCAAGTATACTCTACCCAAATTGACAGTAAGATGACCCTAATTCTCTCTCATAAATGCATAATTAATCTCTTAGAGGCGGAGTGTGAAAGATTGAAGGATTTCAATGCATCTCAGTGATTAGAGAACCTTTCTCTAGCTTCCAATAATCTATGTATGCAAAGTTTTGTGTAGGGAGAAGACAGTGAAGCAGGCTCAACAATGCAACATCATGTCCCAATGGAAATTGAAGGCAATGGAATGCACCAGGATGGCGAGGAGAAGGAGGATCAAGGGAGTGTGTAAGTCCAAATGTCAAAATGTTCTTCAAATGTAGATGTTTTCTAGGTCGGTTCAATAGGCATGCAACATGTAAGATAACCTAGAATTTTTGTTTGGTTAATTTATTTTTGTTGACAGAATCAATTACTAAAATCTATTATGCAATGGCCAATTTTGTGGTAGATTATGTAATGCTTGTTCACTTTGGCACAACTCCCTTTTTTGAAAATTAACACAAATGTAGTTCTGGTTAAAAAAAATAAAATTAATTAATAGGTGGATCGAATGTAAGAATTAGAACGAGCTAAACAAATTTTTTGTTTTGTTTTTGGTTAATCGGGAGGGGAGTTGTGGGATATGGAAGCCAAGATAAGAAAGGTTTTCTCTTGCTTGTTTTTTATATATTATATAATATAAATCATATTGGGGATAGTCATGAAATCTCTACCTCGGATCCATGTTGTTATGCTCAACTGGTTCACTTCTATTTTTTTATTTGTGTCATTTAATGTGGTGATTGGAACCATTGTTATTACTTCTAGAATGCACCAAAACAACAACAAAATAGGGACCTCAAAAGAAACCCATCTCTATTATATAAATTAAGCACCTTCAATTTATCTGGAGATAAGGTTGAGGAGGTAGTGGAGTTTGAAAACCATGAAGAAGAACAACAAACTGAAACTAATGTAGTAGTAGAAGAAGAGAAAACAAAGGCACCAATGGAAGAAGAAAGGAAATAGAAAGTGGAGGGCATTTTATTATTGGTCTTTCTATGGAGATATAATGGCTCATAGTTTTTATTATAATTAATGAATAGATGAATTAAATGTAAGGATTAGAGAAAGCTATGAAATTTGTTTTTATTTTTAGTTGACTCGAAGGGGAGCTATTGGACCTAGAAACCAAGCCAATAAAGGTTATCTTTTGCTTACATTTTATATAATGCATAATAGAAATGATGTTGGGGATAATCATGGAAGATCATTTTGGGAATTGTTTCTATGTAATCTTAAATTCTACTAGTTGTCTCCATCCTTCTTTTGTGGGGTGATCTCCATATAATTCCAAGTCTTTCTATGGAGATATTCCACTAGATTATTAGGATCCATTGTCATTTCCTTACCAATTACCTTATGATTCTTCACATCAAATTCTATAGGTTGCAGTCTTGTTCACATGACATAAATCAATGACATTATATCCATTTGAAGTGTTTCTATTTATTGAGATTCTTCAAGATGCTTTCACATGTTTTGTTTATTTTATAAGAGCTTAAAAAATATTTTATTAACATTTTTTTTAAATTAATAAAATTATATGATTTAGTTATTACTAAAGTATTGAACATTTGAATAATATTAAATTAGACAAGCTTTAAACTAATTTAATAATAATTAATATTATTTTTTAATTAATAAAAAATATTATATTTTATTAATAATAATGTGTTATTGTTATGAATTATGTGATAACTAATACTAATTATTATAATTAATACTAATTATTATACTTAATAATAGTAATAATAATAATTAGGGGCAGTAGGTGAAAGGGGGATCATTCTTGATTATGAAGTAAACACAGAAAACACCTTCAAGTGGGGATTGGGTAGAGCTTTAAACAACCAAGCAGATGCACTAGCATTATTCCAAGGGTTGAGAATTATTAATGAAAAACATATTAAAAAACTAATTGTAATAGGGGACTTGACTTTAATCATCAAGTTGATGTAAGAGCCTCCACTCTGAGTGATGGTAGCTTAATAATGATTATTAAGAGAATTAGAAAGGAATTCATGTAATTTGAAAGTGTTGAGTTCTTCCAAATCCTAAGGTCACTCGACCATCAAGTAGATTTTCTAGCCAACCATGCCAATATTTTGGATTGTGGAAAATTAATATTAAAACGTGGGGAGGTGTTTTTACCCATCCCCTAAGTATCAAACCATAGTTATGAAATGACCTTGCATGATAGATAATCAACATGTCAATGTGCATGGGAAAATTAATTACAATTCACGATGATCATGGAGCATTCGATTCGTGGTACTCTCGCACACTCGAAGGTTAATGCGATATCAAGAACATCAATTGCTTTGGAGGTTAGAGATACTATATTAAATGGTATGGTGATCCGTGCACATATAAGTAGATCAAATCCCACCCCCGTGTCCTTCAAATTTTTAAGTTTTTCATGATTGGGCAAGGTTCAATTCTCATGAGAGGTTTATCTAGAGCCATGGGGGAACCTTGAGGTAGTGTTCGAATGTGTGGTTGCACCCAAATATACTATATTAAATGGTATTTTGACCCGTGCAAACATAAGTGGATCAAATCCCACCCCCATGTCCTTCAAATTTTTAATATAGATGTTAAACACACTCAATTTCCATAAACTTGTTTTGAACTGCAGTTTCTCAGTATGGAGCCTGAGGAACACGTGGATTGTTCCCCTTACCACCTGGAGGAAAGTGACATATGGGTGGTGACAGTTGGAGGTGGTCTAGAGGATTGGGGACGATTGTCTGCTAGTGAAGGGACATAAAGGATGAGTCGTCAGTTTCTTGGGCTGGTAGGAGAAGGGCCAATTTTTTCAGACGGAGTTCCTCTCTTTTCTTCCCCATCTCCTCCAACTATCAAGTCAGTCATTGCATCCACGCCAAGGTCGGTGTCGATTTTTATTCAGGATATCCAGTTCTCTTTGTCATTAGGTTTTAAGCAGACTCAGCCTGAGCATTCAGATGGTTTAAGTGGTTTCAAGTGGGGCCTTTCAACTAATGATTGTAATCTTTATTTGGAAAATTCCCCCCATCATGCAGAAGTATGTAGCCCTAGTGGGTTAGAAGCGAAGCTATTTTTCCCAGTGGTAGAGATGGTTGAAGGCTCGTTGCTTGATTTTTCTTCCTGGCCCCCGTTTAGGGTTAGGCACCCGACTCCTCATTTGGCGAATTCAAGTTTTATTTCGTCTATTATTGATGCAGATGAGCAACGAGGGTGTTGTGGGAAAGGTATTTTTCTAGGTCGCCGCAAAATGGACTGGAAAATTTAGAGAAATCTGGAGGCACAAAGGAAGGAAGGTCGGGTTTCATACCTGGTGGATATAAGAGTCGAAAGCAGTTGTTTAAAGACGAGGGGAAAACTTGGGAGTTTAGTTCTCGGGGAGGAAGTAGGGTTTCACCAAGTTATCCAGATGGCCAACAAAACCCTAGTAGGAAGAGAAATTGGAATATCCTTTTCCCTAAAGACAGTGGTAGAATGGGCATGATCGATCTGGTTGGATCATCTTGGTTATGTGTTAGAGATTATTGAACTAAATAGGAATTGGTTTGCTTTCAACTTTTTGAAGAAAGATCATGCCATGTGGGTGTTGGGAAATAACTGGAGTCTTAAAATCACTCCTATGTTACTCAAGACATGGTCTCCTCTATTCGATGCCAACATAGAAAGGATGGATAAGATCTTGGTTTGGGTTAGACTTCCTACTTTTCCACTCCAATTCTAGACTTTGGAATACTTCAAGAACAATAGGAACTTTCTTGGGGATTTTTTGGAAGCTGATATGTCCTTCGAAGATACTAAGCAAAGGAAAGTTGCATGAATTCTAGCTTGTATCAATGTGAAAGAAGGGCTAGGAGAAGAAGTGGATCTCAAATGGGGTCCATATATTCATACTAAAAAATTGGACTATGAAAACATTCCCTTTCGTTGCCGAAGGTGCCATCAATATGGTCATGTGGTGGCAGACTGCAATCTCTCGTTGAGGATGCTAGGATGGAAAAAGAATCTGGTGGAACAGAGCGGAAGTAGGGATATGGAGAAGGGACAAATATCCTCAGAAAATGAGGCTTTATAAGAAGTTTCATCGCTCGGTAATGTCTTGGAGAAAGAGGTCGAGCAGATTATGCATTAGAATATGGTTATAGTCCCAGTGCCATTTTTCAACGTTGGGTACTGGGGTGGAAGTTAGACAACTTTCAAATATTCTCCAACGGACTTCCTAGGACTATTTTCGGGTAAAATAGCCCTCATTTCTCTTATATAATTTTTTTGCTAAAAAATGTAACTTTGTCTCGCAATGAGTGGATTGAGGCTCTTAGCACAAGCGGGTGACTTGTCAACCTGTGTCCTGCCCCTTTCGGAGAGTTCCTATGGCCCAACGGCTAGTTGTGCTGAGGAAGAAACCTCTTCATCGTCCTCTGAAACATACTCCACCAAATACTTCCTCCAATCTCACACAAATTCCAAGCCTTCGGGGGGCTTGGGTAAGGAGCAACATTGAACCCGGGATAGAGGGGGAAGAGGGAGAAAATATTTTCTTTCAAAGGCTCAATCTAAGGCCAAAAGCGATCGTTTAGCAGACAAACAACAGTCTAGTGAGTGGGCTCTTAGAGAAGTGTGAGCCTAGAAGAGGGGTTCGATATGAAATTAATGAGTTTCAATTGCAGGTGTCTTGATGGTCCCCTAAAAAGACCATATTTAAAAAGGGTGGTCAATCTTGAACACCCAGATGTAATMTTACTTCAGGAGACTTTAGGAAAAGGGGAGGAGGTGAAATATCGATTGGAAGGAATGATTACAGGATGGAAATTTGAGACTTTGGATGTAAGAGGTAGATCTGGCGGTCTGGCCCTGTGATGGAATCTCAATATGGTGAAGGCCCTAAATTTTTGGGTTATGGATTACGGAATTAGGCTGTCTTTCAGAGCTCAGGATCTGGGGGAGGACCTGTAGATCATAAATATCTATGGTCCCTATCAGGATAGAGTTCCTTTTTGGGAATCCTTGTTCAATAAATCCTTTGTGAGAGGTGACTCGGTCATTTTGGGAGGAGATCTAAATTTTTCTTTGGGGTAAGATAAATTTTTGGGGCCTCATTCTCCAGTTGAACCCCTCACATGCTTCTTCACTCAAAAACTAACAGAAAGAAACCTCATTAATGTGGAACCAGTTTTCCCTAAGCCTACTTGGAATAACAATAGGGTGGAAGAAGACGGAGTGGATAAAAGACTAGATCGTTTCTTGGTGGAAGACTCTCTCCTGGAAAGACAATTTATGATGTGGAAATGGATTGGAAGCAGAGGGATTTCTAATCATTTTCTAGTTTTCTTAGAAATCAAACAAGGGCCTTCAAAACCTGCAAGTCCTCTAAATTTCAACATGACCTGGTTGAAATATGAGTCTTTCATCACCTTGATCAAAGAAAATTGGACTCCCTTTGATCAAAGGAATCCTCTTTCTGTAACTTATCAGTTTGTTGATAATGTAAAAAAGATCAAGGAAAAATTCAAGATATGGGATTTTCAGAAGAGGCAAAGAGAGGATCGTGAGCTGAAAATGATTGAGGAATCACTTAAGAGGATTTATGAAGAATATGGGGTGGTCACTCGTCACAAGRATCAAATGAAGCCCTCCTTAGGCTGGAAGATAGAAGGAACAATCTCCTCAAGGAGAAGGAACAAACTTGGAGACTAAAAAGAAGAGTTATCTGGTTGGAAAGTGGATATGAGAACACAAAGTTCTTTCAAGCATATGCAAAAGGTAGGAGATGCACAAATACCATCTGGAGCCTAGAGGATCAACATGGTTTTGTAGAGAGAACCTTTGAAGGGATGGAAATAATCATAGTATCACACTTTCAAAACCTTTTCAGAGCTCACAATCAAGATACAATAGTAGAAGTGGTAAGAATGGCTCAACTTTTCTCGAGGTTTGTGGAGGAGGAAGATAATCGATCCCTGATGGAAGAAATATCAGAGGAAGAACTTAAAGAAGCCTTCTACAACTTCCAAAAGTACAAAATTCTAGGCCCATACGATTGGACAATCAAATTCTTTCAAGGGCTTTATGAGTTCTTGGGACAGGATATTCTAAAGGTAGTTGAGGACACTCGTTGTTTGGATGATTTCCCGCAAGTTTTAACTCCACTTTCATCCCCTTAATTCCTAAATCTGATAATCCTTCCTCCCTTGATGAGTATTGACTAATCTCCCTTTGTAATTGTATTTACAAATTTGTGACCAAAATCATTGCTAGAAGATTAAAGATTATCCTCTCAAACCATATTTCTAGTGAACAATTTGGTTTCTTGGAAGGAAGACAAATTCATGAAGCGATAGGTGTAGCTCAGGAAGGCTTTCATAGTATTAAAACTAGAAACCTTAAGGGAGCCATGACCTTTCAAAAGCATATGAAAAAGTTAGTTGGATTTATTTAAGACTTATTCTAACACATCTTGGTTTTGAAGTTTCCTTTATCGGGTGGATTATGAGTTGCATTAAAATGATTTCTTTCTCAGTACTTATTAACAGGTCATCCTCCCCTTTCTTCCATTCAGAAAGAGGACTGAGACAAGGCTTTCCCCTCTCTCCATTGTTGTTTCTTCTAGTTGTTAAAGGCCTTAGTCAAAAAATTGGGGAAGAAAGAAGAATCAGAACCCTCTCGAGGATCCAAATTACTCACTTGTTATTCATTGATGATGTTCTTATTTTTTGTGGGGGATCAAGGATATATGTGGAGACCTTGAGAGATAAACTAACTCTTTTTTCCAGAGCTAAAAGAATGCAAGTTAATGAGAGAAAGTCCACTCTTTCCACAAATCTTCTTTCAACAGAGGAATTGCATCTTTTTAGACAGAGTTTCCCCTTTGTTGACAAGGAGTTTGATGAGGGACTGAAATATCTAGGTTTCAGATTAAATCCAAATTCTTACAAGAAGGTGGATTGGCTCTGGTTGTTGGGAAAATTAGAGAAAATGATGAAAATTTGGAGTCAGAAATGGATCTCTCGAGCGGGAAGACTCGTTTTGGTTAAATCGACTCTGGAACAAATTCCAGTCTACTAGATGTCTCTATCCTGGATTCCAAAAGGAACTCTGGAAGAAGCTAGAAAATTTTGCTTCAGGTTTCTCTGGTGTGGTAAAGAAGACTCCCACATTTCTCTGTGGATCATATGGGAAAAGATAGCAATTCCAATGACGTTGGGAGGTTGGGGTCTAAAAAATATCTTTCTTTTCTCCAAAGCCCTAGCTGCAAAATATGGTTGGAGGATGCTAAAGACCACTAGTCTTTGAACCAGAGTTGTGTTCCAAAAGTATATTTCCCTCGATACATTGGAAGGATGGATTAGAAATCCATCAAAGGAGAGGATGGGTGTTTCAGTCATTTGGAAAGCAGTCACAAAATCATTTTCTGTCATTGGAGGAGGCTTGGCTTGGATGATAGGAAACGACCATAGGGTTGGGTTGGGAGCAGACCCTTGGCCAAGATGTGATCATCAACATCTAAGAATGAGGGGTGTATCTATGTTGAATCAAACTGCATATCCTTTTCAAACCACTCTATGGTCTCAAGGTTGGAAGTCGGCGGTATCCTTAGGCCTAGCAGGAATGGTTTCATTGGAAATGAATAGATATATTTCAGAACTGAAGAGATCCCAAATAATATTAAGAGATCGAGATGATGAATTAATTTGGGGCAATGCCCCATATGGTATTTACACTCTAAAAGAAGGATATACTCATCTGAGTATAGATCTACATCAAAGAGATCGTGTATGGTGGTGGAAAAACTATGGAAAATAAAGTGCCCAACAAAAGCAAGACTTTTCATGTGGAATGTGTTGGAAAATAAAGCACCAAATTGGGATAATCTGCTGAAAAGGAACAAATATGGCCCAGAATGGTGCTATCTATGTAAATCATCAGAGGAAACATTTTTTCATCTTTTCCTTGAGTGCAATTTTATAAAGGGATTTTGGTCGAAATATTCAAGGTTAACAGGTTTTCATTGCACCTGGATCAGATAGTCTACAGTCCAAGCTTGGCTGTCATGGTGCTCACATAGGGATTACAAAGAAATCAAAGCTTTACCCCTATTGGTGATTTGGGGAGTTTGGCTTTCCAGGAATTCCATCATTTTTAATGAAAAACCTATGGTTTCGGAAAGAACAACAACACAACCTAGTTATCCTCTCTTCCTTTCCCCAAGAATCAGGAACAATTAAAATAAGAATCATTCAAGAGAAAGAAATTGATATTACTAGACCTTGGGATTTCTTTGATGGAGCTTCACAAATAAACCAATGTAGGGGAGGAGAGATCATTTTCCTCTCAGAATCACATTTTTTCTCCATGAAATTTTGGCTAGGAGATGGAACAAACAATTTTGCGGAACTAATGAGCCTCAAACTACTCATTGCCTTTGCCATTGAAAAGGGATGTCGAACTCTTTTTGTTTTTGGTGATTCTATGAATGTAATAAACTGGTCCAAAGGAATACAAAGATTCTTTAACATCATAGTTGAGATCATCCTGGATGACATAAAGACACAAAATTCTTTCGATGCTTATATTTTCCATCATGTTTATGGGGAAAGGAACCAAGAAGCGGATAGGAGGTCGAAAGAGGGGATCCAACTGGCTATGGGACAGTGGAAAATAAGAGAAACACAAGATGGGTAGATCTCAGAATATTTTCATCAACCTTTTTTTTACTAAGGGACAACACTTTTCCTTATCACATCTAATTTCCCCAATTTTTTGTATTACAGTTATCAGCTACTTCCTTTGGGAAGCATATGTAATGTTGTATATAGTAGACTACAGTCTCTTGTTGACAAGATGGTATTTGATACTCAACAGATAGTAGAAAAATACATCTCACATCTCAACAGTTTGTATGCTTTCAGTACTCAATAATACACTTTGTGCATAATGTATCTACATAATGTAATTTTGTTCTCTTTCAATGAAATAAAATTACACTTTTTTTTCTTGGAAAAAAAAATTCTCTGGAGGTCACAATTTTATTGCATGTGGGACAATGGCTCTTAGCTCAAGTTTCTTGTTTGAGGATTATTGGTGTTTTCTTGGTTTGTGGCTCTTGGTTTTACCTCAACCTAGTTCGAATTGGGACTCTGAATTATTTTTTTTCTCTCCTGGACTATCTTTAAGGGACCATGGCCCTAATATTTTGCAGGGTTCGTGCTCTGTTGGCCCCAATTTGTGAGGATTTGGTGGTTCTATATCCAACTCTAACTTATGAAAGGACTTAGATTTATATTGGCTTGGTGGCTCAGGTCCATGTGGTTTGGGTCATGTTGATCAGCATTACTTCATCTCTTAATATTTTGGTTGATGTGGCTTAGTTTAGTTTGGTTGGTTTCAGTTGTATTGCATGGTTTTTCTAGTCTAGTGGTGTTTGTTGCTCTAGAATCCCCTTTCTCATCTTAGCTCAAATTTTCAAAATGTTAGCATTCTATCTATATTCTTCTTTTCTGAGGGTATGTTGGTCTGCAAAAATGGGCTTTCCAGTCTAAGTGTTGTGGTTAGAGATAAGGGTCCATTTAGGTGATATGTTGGGATATCAAAATGGATTGTGGACATTCTGGGAGAAGCCCATTATGTGAAACTACTAAAATCCATAGATTTTTAAGAAGATGGGAGGATTATATCACTAATAATAGGAATTCAATCTTCACAATTACTGGTAGAATGCATTCTCAAGAAGAGGCTTGAAATTATGAAGCTACCTTTGTTGGATCATGTTGTCATTGATGCCAATGGTTTGACTGATTGATGTCAAGTGATTGATTGATGTCAAAGGATTGATTGATTGATGATTGATGTAATATAATATGTGTTTTCCTTGATGAGAATGCATAGATGAAGATGGATCAATGAGTTGTCATTGATACATGATGAAGATGGATCGATGTGGTTACATGATGAAGATGGATCGATGTGGTTCCATTGGTATATGATGCATTGTTGGAAAAATGTGTATAGATGACTCCACATTGTCTTATCGATTGATAAGGTGTACAAATGGATGAACTCCAAGCGGTCCCCTTATGGTGAAAACCCCACTGGAAGATCGCTTTTATGGAGTTATCCTAGAAGAATGGTTGAGGACCCATGCTTGTATGAGGAATGGGATCCGAGATGAACATCAAGGAAATTGTTGGTGAACCATCCTAGATGTATAGTGCTTTTCATGCCATTTCTGGTGGTATGTGGAATGTGACATAACTCCTTCGGTTTGAGAGTTATGGCCTTAATGTAAGATGAAGGACCCCTCACATGAAGGCTTCAGCCCCAAAGTCAAAGAAGTCAAAGGAACCCCAAAGAAGAAAACATAAAATAAGGTGACAAAATCAAGAAGGAATATTTTTATGGAAAGGGTTAACCCTAAAATAAGGAAAATAGGTTAAGTAAATTAGAAATGGGTTATTAATATTATTTATTCAATGTAGATTATTTAAATAATCAAGAGAAGTTACAAAATCAAGAAAATGATAAAGTAAGGTACAAAAATCAAGAAGGAATATTTATGGAATGTGGTTAACCCTAAAAAATAAGGAAAAATAGGTTAAGTTAATGAAATGGGTTAATATTATTTCAATAATAATTTTAATGGAGAATTAGAAGTGGACCCAACCCCAAAATAAGGAAAGTGGGGCCAGCTACAACCCAGGAAGATGTTTTAAGGAAGCTACTTGAGAGTATAAATATGCAAGGCTCTCATTTGAATCACACTTGAGCATACATTGAATATCTATAGGTGTCTGAGGTTTACAAATGATATAAGCCGAAATTTGAGGAAAGTGAAGAAAAGAAGGCCGAAATGCAAGGGAAGGATAAATTTTTAATGGTGCTTCTAAGGTATGTTATTTTCAGTCATCTCTGCTCATTTTCGGGCTATAACTTTTTTATATAATTATTCGCATCCTGAAATTGCTATGCAAGGGAGAAACATATCCAAGTATCTGTGGTTCAAAAATTCATCTTGTATGTTTGTATTTTGAGTTACACTCTATGGAAAATAGGGTTTGTGGTTGGGGTCATGAAACTAGTCAAAATCAGGTGTCTCGGTTAAAAAATGTCATAACCGCCTTCATAACAGATCCAAATCTCGAGACAAAATGTGTTGATTAGGGTACAATCTGAAGTATAAGTGCTTTGTAACAGTTTCATATCATTTCATCAACATTTTGTGCGGGTACCTCAAGGTCGCTCTCTAGAATAGTTTCTAATCTCGCTAAAGGTATGTCATTTTTGCTATAACTCCTTTTCTCGAGAGGTTCCAAGTAGTTCGACTTGGAGGAATTGCATAAAATACACCGGAGAACATTTGCATCAATTTCAGATCTTTATACATTACAAAATTCAAAGTTATGATTACTTCAAGTTAGGCTGTCTGTGCACTAATCCAAAACCGTGCATGACTAAAGAAAGTTTGATGAAATGCTAGTTTCTTTGTTGTTAAAGCTAATGAAGGTTTGCGTAGTCGTGATCAGAAACACTAGGTCTATTACGTGAGCTACAAATTGGATTTTGATGATGAAATTGATGAGGGATTTGGCTTGAGGTACATGTTGAGTAAGCATACGACACAAGTAGTTGATGAGTTAAGTACACAAGATGAGGTGTATAGTTGATGATTTTGGTACATATTGATGAGTCATTAAGCTGATGAGTGGCTACAATACGATTGGTGGTATATACTTGGTACATGGTTGGATGCACTTGTTTATGGTACGTGCTGATTACAGGTTGATTACAGATACGTGTTGCATGGTTGATGCCTTGTTTATGTAGTACAGATTGATATATGTTGAGGATTGTTGCCTCATCTCGCCAGGCCGAGGAATGCAAGATGAGTCTTGCATACAGATTTGGTGCTCTTGTAGAGTTGTACTCTATTCGGGCTTGTTGTGTTGATAAACCCCAAGGATTGTAGCCGTCCGTAATTAAAAGAAAAAATTGTACATACATCTGTGTTCTTGTGTTCATTGTGGTGATGACTTGTTGATGATATATTGTTGATATGTGCTCACATCTAACCTGGGTTATATATAAATGACAACAATGGGTAATGAATAAATGTTGAATGCTAATTGATGAGTTTTTGTGCAAGAGGGAAGTTTTGGGAAAAATAGCCCCACACTCATTCACCCCCCCTCTAAGTGTGGTAGGTGTGTCCAACAACCTTCATACTGGAAACCCTGCATAGTCAAAGGAAACAAATTGAGGACCTTCAAGCTAAGTGTGCTACTCTCCAACATTTACTTGTGGGACTCGTAAGAGATAATACTTCAAATAAATCAAATGTTGGGCTATCAATTGGGTCTACAGTGGAGGAGGTAAAAGAAGATGAGACATTTCAGCAACAACAAGGGGATGTGGAAATGTTGAATGGACCAAAGCTTCATGACCAATGTAGAGAACTAGGAGGAAGCTTACAAACATCATGTTTTTATTTAGTAATAGTGTATACTGTTTTTTTAAGTTTTCTTGATATTAGGAGTATTTGTCATAATTTGTACTAGTAGTATGTTTTAGAAATCCTTTGTGAAGGATTGTTTTGTCTCCTTAGATAGTTTATTTTCAAATCTCGGACAATTCTCCAAAAGTTTTGTTGGACAATTATCATTTATATGTATTATCACGTTGGCCAATGCAATTGCAACAATTTTCTAATACAAATATATATGTTCTTGTTAAGAAAATAGTATTAATACTAATTGATTAATAATATTGTACACTATAATAAATTACTAATCATAATCATAGTCAACCGTGTTCACTACAAATATTTATATGTATATCAACTACCAATTCATTTAATCTATCGAAGACAGACAATGAAGACATTGGAGATCGAGTATTTATGTAATCAAAACACTTAAACCTTATTTATGTTTGTATGCTCATTAATTGGTTGAGCCAAACATTTGCTTATTTTTGTTCATTAAAATATATCTTATGAATTAGCAACTCTGATTC
>SNQJ01S0067878.1:54999-75896 GCA_010110895.2 Picea sitchensis
TGGGTACTTGATGAAATACACTTCTACTTCTACTTGATCATCCACATTTACTTCACCACTTATATTTACATCACCCTCTTATTGACTTGGTGTTACAATTGCAATAGGTACATTTTCAAAAACATTTTTCCCCTAGGTGTATATGGAATAACAAACCACCAATTTTCATCACATACATCAAGATGGAATAAAACATGATCACAGTGTTCTAGAAGCACAAATGGTCTCACCTAATATGCCAACATTTCTTTATCTGTGTCAATAGAATATAATTCACTATGTAGGTGATATCTAATAGATCTCTCTTTATAAAAATATCAAACCATTTATATTTAAAAATCATGTATTTAAAGGACCTATAGTTTGACTCAATTATCTCATGAATGGTGCCAACATAATCAAGTTGTCCTTCTATTAGGTTTGTATCCCATAAAATTGCATGACTTATTTGATTTAATGCAACAAACACTCCATAAACATATGTTTATTTGTCATGATATGCACTCTCTGTTGAAATAATGTAACTGCAAATTGTATTCTAATTATTATTGTTGTATTATTTGTTGAAATAGACCTTGAATTTTTATTTTTTAAAGATAAAAAATTGGTATTTTTGAGTCTGTGTATTTTTCAAATTTCATAAAGCAAAAATTTCATCACTAATAAATTCGCGATGCCTTTCATGGTTTATTGTTGGACAAATAATGGAAAAAATATAAATAAACATAAGTTTTCCAACACTCGTCAAAAGATCTTTTAAACGGGCAGTAATTTAAAATTTGAGGAATTTTAATTTAAATCGGAATATCGGGATTCGGAGTTTTACATGAACAAATGTTTAATGCAACTTAAATTGCGAAATCTCGATTCCCGATTTCCCGACGCTCTAAAACTCAATTAAAATGTAATTTAATTAATTCATAATTAAAAAGGGTTTAAGCATTAATTTAATCACATCGCAATTTCGGGATTCACGGTTTTGTGAGAACAAAGAATCTTGTCATCGCATTTCCCGATACATTAATCCTTATTTAAAACATAATTTACTTAATTCAAAATTAACGGGGTTTAAACATTAAGTTAATCACATCGCGATTTCGGGATTCGCGGTTTTGTGAGAACAAAGAATCTTGTCATCGCATTTCCCGATTTCCCGATTTCGCGATACATTTAATCCTTAAGTGAAGTTTTGAATTAATCTAATTACCGTTAAGCATGATTAAGAATTAATAATTACATCGGGATATTGGGATTCGCGGTTTTGGGAGAAGCAGATTTCATGTCATCAAATTTCCGATTTTCCGATCGATTTTTTTTTGATTAATGAAATCTCGAAAAGCTTAAATATGGTTTAATTAAGATAATAAAATGTTTAACTTAAATAATACATGTGATTTCGGCAATCAGGGTTCTTCGATGACTTATTTCATTGACATCAAAAGTTCTGAAACTCAGATAAGAATGTTTTCAAATTTAATTCAAGATTAACATTAATTAATCATTCGTATAAACAAGGTTTAAGTTAAACTTTTATGAATGATCTTTAATACGGCAATTGTCCAATTTGGTAGTTCTATTTATATATTTGAAAATCTTTGGAAATCTCAAGTACAAACATTAAATGCATATCTTAGGAAATATCTTTTGCATTAAAGAATTTAACTTCGTAATAGAGGTACAAATCTCAATGCTTTTATGATATATTGGAAGTAAATTTTGAAACGTCTACATTACAATTTCGAAGCTAAATTCTTCTCGTTACAGGTTTTCAAGTTAAATGTAGAGCTATGGCACCCAAAAAGGATTCGAATAAAAATGAAGATCAACCATAAGGTGATATTATTTCTGATACTATTGCATCAAGGGTACACTCTGTCAAGTCATGGAGTGGAATTACCAAAATATTAGAAGAGGAGTTGAAATATGCGGCCACTGATTCAAATAATCACCTCCGAGATATATTGTTGAATGAGCTTCATAAAGTTATTTGCATGTCGAGAGACTTGTGGCATACCGATATGATCGCCCGGGCACTAGATAAAGTAGATGTTGACGATGATACGAGCGAACAAGGAGTATCATGTCGGCTCAATTAGGCTGAACATATTCAAGTAATGTATAAGCTCTAGCCCAATTATATACATACTTTTAATTTTGAGTTCGTAGCATTCCAAAGAAAGAAGTGCGTGAAGGTGTAAACATACGACATGATGAAGGTTGAGAGATGAAATTACAAGTTTAGGGCTGATTTACATGGAATTTATGCCACAGCTTCCTTAATGAATATATGGTGTATGTAGCAATGATGTTATGTAGAGATTTTGGGAGAAATGATCCTTGTCACTTTAATGCAGATTGGACACCTTTCCTAGAGGAAGTTCCAGAGGGCGTAGTTTAATTGGCACAAAATTTTGTCACATAACCTTACATCAGAGGTTATAAATTACAAAGCGACTAGGTCGAAAGGGAAACCAGTGTCTTTTTATATGTCGGCTCTTATATCATGGTGCCATTTGTTTTATGACTCCTTTCCCACTAATGAATTGGAGTTGGAATGTTTCTTGCCCTGAGCCTGTTCATAAGTACCATTCGGCTCTTTGGGAAGAAAGTACAAAAATGTTTTTTATGAGTTTTGTCATTATGTAATTATTCCTCTACACCAAATATTCTTTGAGGCCTTGAACCTCCTCACTTTCAAATACCATTATGGAAAATCTTAAGACAGTTGTTGGTTGGTTCATTGAAGAAAATTTCTCATATATTAGGGTTTATGGTTGTTCTATTCGCCCTCATGCACTCCCTAAAAATTTTGCAGACGAGGTTGATATGTAGAAGTGAAACATCAGCTAGTCAATGGTAGTGGGCTAGAGTTAAAAGCTCAACAGAAAAAGGCTTGGCCATATTTTCCTGTTTATCTCGGAAAATTTGTTTTATTAAACATGGGCCATTCTAAGGAAGAAGTTGAGTCGATGGATGAAGTGAAATTAGAAAGTATAGACCACAGGAAACACGACCCTTACCAAATGATCCCGGTCGGCATTTCACAAAATGTAATTTGAAAGCATATGAACATGAATTTTCAATTTATGATGATGTTTTTAAAAATGCTAAATCTTATGAGGAAGTCACGGTAGGAGTGCAAACCTTGTCACGATGCGCAATTGGGGTTTTGCATATTTTCAAAGAAATAGGCGATGATGTGCGCCAAGATTTACAAGGTGAAATGTCAATTTCATTACCAGAGCAAGAAACTATTACTCCGGGGTTTGAAACCATTATTGAGGATAAGTCAAGTGACAAAGGTAAATTGAAATATTCTGAGACACCTCCTCAGAATACAAAGGGTTCTCGAGGATAAAAAAACCCGAGAGCTTGAGAAAGGGAAAGGGAATAGAAACAATTCCAATAATTCTAGATGATATTCGAGAAAATGTTGGAGGAACGGTTTCAAAAGGAGTTTGGCAGTCCTATTACAACATTGACCCCACTACAATCTACTTTCAGAACCCCCCATGAAGGGAGTTCTATATGTAAAGTGACTTAGAGCCAATCACCGGAGATGAAATCCGCCATTCGATTAATTTTTGATAAAAAGCGAAAGAGTTGTCTTGAAGCCGAGGAATTACATCTGTAGGAGAAAAGAAACGATACAAAAACATAAAATTATCATTGATGGAAAGAAACTAAATGAAGGAGAATTACATCTGAGGAAATTTGCAGAATGAACCATAGGTGCTCTCAACATCAACATGTATTCATTAGAATCCTAACAACTATCTTTGGAGCAGAAGGATCGAGAAATAATTCAGTTGCAAGACATGTTAAAGGAAAATGAAAAAAATTGTTGGTTGGGGGATACAAAAGGGTCTAGAGACAAGCTAGACTCAAAGACATACAAGACATCTAAAAGTTGAATGAAAACTTGAATGAAGCAAAACACATGATACAAGTTACTCAGGAACAAGTGCAAAAGTTGGGCGATGAAAATAAATTTTTGCAAGATATGATTATTTCAATTACTAATCAAGTAATTGAAATTGAACATTCAAGACCGGGCATGGGAGATATATTCAAACATTGAAGAAGAACAACAAAAATATTACTGTAATATGTAAATATGTCATCCGGGACTTTTCCAAGAATCTAATAGGTCTATATGGAAAGAGTATTGCGGAAAGAAAGAAAAAGCTAAACTGACAAGGAATTATCTTTTGGAAAGATAATAACTTCTTTACAAGAAGAAGAAACTGGAAAAACCACCGAAATTATCTATTTTTGAACAAGTTAAAGGAGATATAATGATAAAAGTTTGGGAAACAAAATTGGAAGAATATAAAAAAATTGCAAAGGGATCAATGAAGATTGTCAAAGGATCTTCAATCTTATTGAAAAAGATTGAGTAAATATCGGGCCGGATGGTTCACGAGTTGTTAGGTGAAGTCAACATTACCAGGTATCAGTTGAAAATAAAAGAAGAACTTGAAGAAAAGCCAAAAATCTCAAATATTAAAGTGGTCAACATTGTAGAAATTGATAAGTGGATGATAGCTTCAAGTTCAAAATTGGAAAAGGTTAAATTCACGGAGAAAACAATAGCAAGCCAATTGTCAGGCCTACAAAGTTTTTCTCTTTTGGAAGCAAATGAAGTACACGAGGCTCCTAAGGTCTTGGTAAAATTTTTAGAGAAATATGTTCAATGCGTTGAAGCGGAGAAAGAAAGCTCATCAACGCAAATTTAAAACTTTGTATTTTTATTTTTAGAATTTTGAAAGAAATTGTAGACGGTTGACATTAGTTTATATAGCAAGTAATATTAGGAGGTAGGTTAGTTACCAACGAAAAACTTTGATAGAAAGGTATAAATATAATGAATTACGAAGAGGAAGAGGGATTCAGGGAATTTTGGAGATAGCCATTTTTTGTAAATTCGGTTTTGAAGTTCATTGGAATATAAATTGCAAACAAGATTTTGGATCCTGAAATTTTGTGACTATGTTTCTTCCTCTGTTTATCATGCTTTGTTAAATCTTCCTCTTATTGTGTGTTTCTAACAAGTAAATCAATTTGAAGTTATATACATTGTTGTTTATTGTTCAGATTGGTTTGGATATTGAATGTTTTACAATCTTTTCTCTGAAATTACTTTAGTGATTTTAAGACCTATAACCTTTTGTTCCTTAATATTTCATTCTATTAGAAATATTGTTTTCTTTCATCATTGTTAATTGAAATATAAGATTCTTTCTAGAAAAAAGCCTTATATTTCTCTGTATTCTGTTTCGTTTTTTACAATTTCAAAATTGTTACAAAACCCGGGGAAGCTTGACCTTGATTGTGTTTTTACATTACTGCTTTAGATTTTAAAGTTGTTTCATTAATATATCATCTCTGAAAATCTGAAGTAACCAATCGATAAAAACTCATTTATAAACATCTAAAACCCTATCACCCATGACAATCCCTAGCGGCAGACAACCTAAGCAGTAAAGACACGGTCTTGAGGATCAAGCTGACATTGCCCTAAACTTATTTAACATTATTATGCAAACAACAACCAATAGGGATGAATTAGAAAGATTGTGGGCTGCTATTGAGCATTGATATTAGCATCCAAGAGCAGCGGGAAGCAAGACAGAGACAGTTGAAAAACTGAATCTAGATAAGTTGTTATGCTTTGTTTCTTTATTTTAAATATTATCATAAAAATCTGTTTCGGATGCCTTGAAGGTATGTTTTATAGCCTTAAAACATAAACTTCGGGAATTAACGTTATTCATTAGATCAATCCTCTTGTGTGGATTGATCATGTGACTATTGTATAAGGACCAAAATCCTTTTTTGCGGATTGGTCAAAACATATTGTAATAGGCAGAATAAGTTATTTGAGAATATATTCAAGGGCCCTTTATAATATTAAAGGTGATTATAACCACCCAAATTCAGAAGTAGGTCACACTTGATTGAAAAAGACACCTCCGTCCACACGTGCTGACATTGTATAAATAAGAGGCTAGCGCCTCATTTGGACCTACACTCACTTGTTCATTGAGAAGCAAGTTTGAATGAGAGTGCATTCTTGGGAGAGGACTTTATGTTGTTTGAGTTATCTCTTGGCATTGTTGTGGCTATCTATAATAAGGAAGTTTGCTAGGTTTTTCTCACTTAATGAGGTTTCCCTAGGATAATGTGTCTCTTGATTGTGTATTTCTCAATGATCTATCTATGTTATTGTTATCTGATGAAATGAAAATAACTATAATAATAGCTTAAACCTTAACATGGTTTGAGCTAAATTTGAAGAGAGCATCTTTCACAGAGAAAGTGAAAAGCGTCACTATTGTCACACATGCAAATTAGAGGTTTGTTGATGAAGTATTTCAGCCCCAAAACCATCTAGAAAAGTGTGCCTTCCCTCTGAGGATCACTTTGGCATCCTCGTATATAAATTTTCAGTGGCTAGATCTCGGAAAGTGAAAACCCTAGTTTCTAGTACCCAACAGTGCGAAGTACCCGAAGTACCAAAGTACTAAAGGTACTAGAAAACCAGAAGCAAACCATCGAGGAAATCTGTTGGTCAAGTTTGAAGTGGTAAAAGTTGGTCTTCAAAATCTAAGCGCACCAACTTACTCACCTCATTTCAGTACATCTATCCTGGTCGAATTTCAAAATTTGAATTTTTGAGAAAAATAGGGACTCCTCATAAAACCCTAAGTTGCAATTATAGTTGCAGTTGCAGTTACAGTATTAGTTGTTTTTGCAGTATCAATTGTAGTTGCGGTATTAGTTGAAGTATCATCTGCATTACCAGTTGCAGTGACCCTTGAATTTGTTAAGAGTTGGTAATGGTCTGGTGCTTGCCGGTCACGTGCCACACTACACCTTAAATGCTATAAAGAGGTATCTTGATGCATATGTTTAAATAGTTAAACTTTAAAGGGTATTGTAACACCCTGTTTCCACCAGTTAGTAAATATAGCAGGCGGCCAAGGACTATGGAAAAACTCAAGTATGAATATGTGATGTAAATGGACACAAGGGAAGAGGTCAATGAATGTAAATGATAGATTTAATATTATTATTGAATTATGGCCGAGCTGGCTGAGGGGATGTGCGGAAAAGACCACGATGGTGGTGGAGGGCACCTTGAAAAGGGGCGTTAACTTCCACTGAGGATTTAATACCGTATTTGGACTTTACTGGACTGGAGAACTAAGAGCAGCTTGCTGGCCTCGAATTTAATGTCTTGCAAGCTGGTAGGTTGATGGCTTGATGAGGGATAAGTGGAAGCCATATCATGGAAACCATCATGACTGGCAATAGCGAGGAATGTCGTGCCACCACATAACCTCCTTGAAGGATAAAAGTATGTTTGGAGCGATTGAAGAGCGAGGAACTCGGCAATCTTTACCGCAGTGAGTGATGTCAGCGGGGAGGAAGGATTACAACCATCTTGGACGGAGGAAACCCGGGAAGAGCGCAAGTCGGGGCATCGTGGTCTCGGCTTCGGGGTGGCTAGTGGTAAATCCTTTGGGAGTTGTTGAGCCTACGGTTGGGTGAAGCTTGAACAGTCTGTTGATGTTCAGCGTCCATTCTTGAACACCGCCACGATAAGTGTTTACTCATAATGCATCTGGAATATATATAATGCTGTCACATATGTTCATAGACTTGTGGAATTGTACATGTTTTCTGTGAAAGAAATATGCGTGTAATAATTGATGATAAGAAGTAGATATTAGTTCATAGAGCGTGAAATTGTAAAGGATTTGCTGCATGAAGAGTGTTGGCGTTATGTTTGATATGAATAAGTTGATATATGCTTGCAAGGATATCATGCGATTCGTCGATAAGCTGACTAACCATGCCCGTGACTCGGAGAAGTTGTCTTCCTTTATCGCTCCGTGAATGACCGGTAAGGATCTCGTCCACAGAGGTCCCGCAAGTGGAAAGTTCACGGAACGAGTGAGGGTTCGGCGTGAGCCTTATTAACCCTTTTAGGAGGAGGAGCGGTCTATGTGAGTCCCCATATTAATGAGTGTTATCGACAAATAAGTTGGCAATTGAGATCTAAAACCGGAGTGAATATAGTCATTCACAACCATTGGATTGTGAAAATGCTTGAAGGCGACCTTCAAGCTTTGAGAGTTGTTGGAGGTTGAACACAGGAAGAACGTGAGAAATCTATGAAGGAGTCAGAAGGACAAAGCTTCGGGAGAGGCAGTTCATTGTAAGCATCTGAGGAACAGGCTTGGGAGAGTTTTTGAACCAAAGAAAATCTTAGGAGTCGGAGGATTCTCAAGTGTAAGAAAATCGACGGCGGGTGACTCCAATGAAATCTCGCAAAATCCCGAGGACCGTCAGACCGTGGAGGGTTCGCGGAATGGCCGTGAGTTCGGTGGAGAACCAATGTCCATCGGACTTGGGGGTTTCGGCGTTCGGGGGTTGATAAGGTGAGAGTTCTACACCTCGTGAAATCGCGATTCATGATTTCCCGAAGTCGTTGGAGTCGTTGATCATGACAGGGACACGTGGTGTGAGACCCCTGAGGATCGGGATTTTGCGTTCGACGTTTGGCAAGGTAATATTTTCATACTCTTTGAAATCGCGAGTGGCGATTCCCTTATTTGATCGGAGCCGTCGATCGCCGGAGGGACGTGTGAAGGATCACGAGGTGGAAGGGATTAGGGTCGGGCAAGATACGTGACCTTGTGCGCGAGCGCGATTTCGAATACGCTGATTTCCGTCGTCCAGTGGAGGGCGAGTGGCATCGAACCCGGGGTTTCCGTTGAGGAGAATCGGGGGTTCACCGGCGTCAAGAGTCATGCATGTGGATTAAAATCGAAATCTCCAGTGGCGTGGCGTGTGGGACGCGATCGCGGTCTGGAGCATCTGGTGGGCTTATGCTCGAAGGGTTCGGGGTTCGGGGATTCACGGTGTAAGTGAATCATGACATTTTATGCGTTGATTTCCCGATGAGGAAATCTCAGATAGAGGAAAGTGTTGACCCGTTGACCATGGGGGATCGGGTTTTTGTTTTGTAAGTGAATTGTGTTGGTGTCGTGAACTCACGGTAGCGATATAAGCCTTTTAAAGAGGAAATACTTAGATGGGCCGGAGGAGAGATTCTTCGAGGAGGATCCCGGAGTCCATAGTGGCCAGATAGATGAGGGAACAAGAGCGTTACCATCGGGATGGTTATGCACGGATGGCGTTGAGAAGCGGTCAGGCGGCGAATCCACGCGTCGAATCTCGGTGGGGCTGTGGAGCCCTGCGCATTACGCCTTTAGCGAAGTCCGGAAGTGGATGTGCAACTCTCTAACGGTTAGAGATCAAAGTCCAACATGATCCAGCGGCGTGGTAGTTCAGTTGCTCATTACGCCTTTGAGTGGGGGGTCGAATAGTGGCGTGTGAAGTGGGGCCCCCTCACGGCCGAGGCGACTCGTGTCAGCGTCCCCCTCTACTTTGTACCCACAAATCTCTTGTGACGAGTCTTGTTCCCATTGGCAAATTCTTTATCCCTTATGAGGTTTATTCCTGTTGGCCATCCGCTAACCTCGTGGGAATCCATCCTTAAGGGATGCACGTTAATATGGCCAGACCCCGACGGTTCTGGCGTGAGAACATGTAGATATTCATTAACCCGTGGTATGAAATACAAAGGACACTGGCGTTCAAATTGAACGATGAATATAACCCTCGATCCGTGAGACGGAGAACCTTACGACTTGGGCCTCCATGGTTATTTAGGGTTCGAGTCCCGTGAGAGGACATAAGGGTGATTTTGTTTAGTGGGTGTGATACGGTATTTGTGGAGAAAGGATCTCTTGCCATAGGCAGGAAGGATCTCAAGATCCAACACATTGAGGAGGAATAATGCAACTCAAGTGTGATTATTCTTATATGCATCTATTTGTTATGACATTTATTTTGATCCGGTGTAGCATGTTGTAGCTATGACCAACACACTAACGTTTGGTCAAAGTAGATGGATTAAAGTAGATATCATAGAGTTTATTCTCTAGCAACTATACATCCAAGGGTATACATATTGTCCTAGTGCGAGGAAGACATGTTGAAGAAACACTCGTCATCTTGAATGAAGGAGACTTGGAATAAAAGAAACACACTCTTGAAATGAGGCCGGTCCCAGTCCCGCAGTGATAGCAGCTAAGATATCTAGTGAGAGAAGGTTCGCGAAGGCAACATATTGTATGAGATATGAAGTAGACTATGGACATGACCATATACACTCATGTACCAAATAAGATGAAGAAGAAAGCTATCTCTTGAGATTGAGAATATCTCATATGAAGATTGAATGAAAGAAGCAGAAGCTCCAAAGATGACGAACATTAGAATAGAGCGGTCTCATTTGAAGCCTAACTTTGTCTTTCATATTTAGACTTGTTGTACAACGCAAAATACCACATGAGATGATGAAGTCCTTGTATATTCAGAAGAAATCAAGAGTAAGCACGATCTCGCAAAGTCGAGATAAAAAGAGACAACTTCGAATTTGGAAGGCGGATGTTATTGAAGACTAGATCATAACTTGAGAACTCCTCGAGATATAGAAATATCGGGGATTATTTACTTGTTTCAGTGACGGAGAAGGAAGTCGGTTAGAAAGACTAGGATATGGATTCTTCGATGAGACTAGAAGAGAAGTCATTATTGACTTCCAATATTGATCTATATCGATCAAAGCGTGTTGCGAATATACAAAGCCTAATAATGTATTTCCGAGAGGATTCTCATCTAAAAGGGAGCCGGACTATGGCGAGACATATTGAAGAAATAGTTCCGATATTTATAGCCGCGGGTTATATATAGTATGAGATGAAAGCCAAGATGGACGGTAGTTAGTGCGATTACATGTCCGGTTGGGTCATGGAGACATGACTATGATAGCATTACCCCATGAAGAAGAAGAGTTATCCTCAGTATAAGTTATCGAGCCTCTTAGTTTCAAATGAAGCTGTTGCCATGATAAAATAAGGAGTTACTCTCATATTTTAGCAACCCGCAGTGAGAATAAGCGGTCATTCTTAGCCTGGAGAAGGCTACTTGGTCTTGAGTCCCAATTCATAAGGAACAGTGCAAGAGAGTAGAGGACATCACCGTTGAAATTACTAAGGCGCTGTGGTGAGAAAGGAGGAGGTGAATCAGGTTGTCAGCACAGTAAACAATTTTAATTCAATTAAACCGTTTTTAATATTTTCTTTGAAGTGATCATTAATATTATACATCATATGGATAGCATAAATAATGAGCATCCGTCACACATGAGATATACACAGAGACAAATTTTCACAAGGAAACCCATAAAGGAGAAAACCTCTTCTTCTTGAGATGATAGGCTGATCTTTTAAGTTACGTACATCATCTATAATTGAGCACCAACTCAATGTGAGGCTACCCTCTGTTTACAAGCTCCAACTTGTTTGAGAACACCGACTCTCTCTAGTTTCTCTAGCACCCACTAGAAAGGCACCAACTCACAGTGTTCTAGCACCAACTAAATGGAAGAACCAACTCCGATTACAGTCCAACACGTATATGAGAGAACACTTGTTCTCCTTGCGCCACCACATCCTGGTTTCTCTGGCTGCACCCGGATGGAAGCTACAACTCCCTCTATTCAAGCACCCACTTGAACCTGCGAGGACAATAGTCCTCCATAGCACCACCCTACCTCCTTGTTTCAGAATAAATGATTGAATAACCAACCTGCGGATAAATCAATTCTTACCAATTCTACATTGTTACTTAATTCTTCTCTGCTACACTATTCTTACGCTTTCTGTTCATATTTGGCTTGGCTTGTTGTCTCTATCTATATGTTATTTCTTTAATGCGTCCTTCTCATCTTCTTTGATATGTGCACATTCATCTCTCTTCACCTTTTATAATACATTGACTTTTGTTCTATATACGGGCTTTCTTCACACTACATATCTTGTAGTTTTCAATTCTGAGTTCAACTCATTTTCGGTCGAAAAAACTCTTCAAGCATACGGTCTCTATGTTCTTCTTTTATACACTACTTGATTACCTCGAATCTACTTGGGCAAAGAAAATGTCTCAGCCACTTAATCGCCAACTGATCAAGAAACATAAATCAGTTTTTCTAACTGAATCACAACTGATCAATTAACTATGAGATGGAGCAGTAGCCCTCCAATCATATTCAAAATCACCTACACCGTTGGATTAAATAATGGATCTCGTGCTTATTTCACCATTTCCATAATTGACGATTCGGCATTTCGGCATTCCTTGTGATTAGATAACTTGACACTCCATAATAAGTGATCCCTGAAACTCTGAAAGAAGAGCTTAGATAGACTAGCTTCGATCATTTCTCCATTTCTCCATTTCACGATTTGATTTTAGCGTATGCGAATTTACGATGAGGCATCTCGACTCTCCTAGTCACAATCTCTGAAATGGATTTTAGTTGTTAACACCTTCCACAATTTTAGCATTCGGCATTTCAGCGATTTACATGTTGTGAATTTACGATGCAAGCATCTCGACTCTCAAGTCACGATCTTGAAATGGGATTTATTGTTAGCACCTTCCACAATTTCGTATTTCGACATTTCTCAATTGTGCATATGTAAATTTATGATCGACATCTTGACTCTCAAGTCACGATCTAGAAATGGAGTTTAGCTGTTAGCACCTTCCACAATTTCACATTTCAACATTTCATGATGATTTGCATGTAGCGAATTCACGATCACGAGGCATCTTGACTCTCAAGTCGCGATCACGAAATGGAGTTTAGTTGTTAGCACCTACCACAATTTCGCATTTTTGCGATTTTGGGATTTATGTGGTGAAGTGTTTTGACATGACTCTCAACTCGGTATCGAGCACCGATTTCACGGTGCTGCGAAACTCGAAATGGAGTGTGTTGGTTCGGGATTTTTACGCCATGCAATCATCGTTGTGTTGCTAGTCTTGCTACTTTCTCTTGTTCATCATCATCCGGTGAGCTTGCCATCAATGACAAAACAAATACTCGCCTTCTGTCGAAAACATGCCAACAAATCTCCCCTTTTTGGCATTGATGGCAACACCTTGAAAAACATGAAACTATAACTATACCATTGTAGAATCCTTGAAATCCATACCTGTAGCATTTTTGAAATCCATACCACTGTAGCAACTATGGCCTCCTTGAAATTACCACACTTTCTCCCCTTTGACATCAATGTCAAAGAAGAAACATCACTCCCCTAAAAGAACATTTGCAGTACATACTCCCCACGACAATTATGGTGTCGTAGAAATACGGATATTCGATAAGTACTCCCCCTGACCATGTGAGCATATTAGACACAAGAAATTATTACCCCCAATTTTTTTACGAAGATATTCAAAAGGGGTTATTGCTAATGGTTTAGTAAAGATATCATCAATTTGTTCTCTGTAAGGAATATAATTCAGCTGAAAAATTATGTTTTGTAACTTGTTCTCACGAGAAAATGGTATTTTATTGGGATATGCTTAGTCTTGGAATGAAAACAAGATTCTTAGAGACACTAATGCTTGGTATCTGTGGAATTTGGAATGGGATTAGTGTAAGTTATCAAATTTGCAAGAGTTTGAATCGTCCACAAAATTTATTGTGCAGCAAATAGCAGCAACAATGTGTCCTTTGTAGTTGATAATGAAATGGATCCTTGCTTTTTTCTAACCCATGCAACTAATGAGTAACCCAAAAAAAATGCTCCTCCCACTGGTGTTTTTCTGTAAATCACCAGTTTGCCCAATCTGCATCCTGATATAAGTAGTTATAAAGTGCAGTTCTGGATACCACAGACCATAAGAGTCATTGTTCCATTTTAGAATATTTGAATATCCTTGGCATTTACCAAATGAAGCTTTGTTTAGGAAGCCGGACTAATGACCTACCATTTTAACATCTTTGCATTATGTCGGGCGGGGTGTTTGTGATGTCTGAATTGCCTATCATGAAGCGATATGTCCTTTGATCAACATCCAGAGTGAAACATCACTTTTCTTGAGTTTGCAGCCAACCACCATAGGTGTGCTAACAAGAGAAGAATCCTCCATCACGAAATTTCTTCCAGCATCTCTTTCAAATATTTTTCTTGAAGTCATATTCTGGCGGAACTCTGTTTTACATGTAGTAGAAAATATGGCGAGTTCTCCTATCATGGACATCTCAAATTTTGTTTGCATAGAGTTAGCAAACCAGCGAATGAGATGATTCATTAGTACGGTAAAAATAATATCATCTACATAAACCAAAACAATTAGTAAATTATCACCTTCAGACATAATGTAAAGGTTGTTGTCGTGAACAATACCTTTCTAGAACCCTTTGTCTTGTAAAAAATTGTCAAGTCTATATTACCAAGCTCGTGGTGCTTGTTTTGATCCATATAAGGCATTCTTCAACTTACAAACATAGTGGGATTATCTATCAATGAGAATCCTTGAGGTTATCCATATATACTTCTTCCTCTGGAGTCTCCAGTAAGAAATGTTGACTTAACATCCATCTAGTAAAACTTTAAAAGTTATTATGACATGAATATACAAGAAACATCCTGATGGCTTCAATCTTGCCACTTGTGCAAACGTTTCATCAAAATCCGGACCTTCAATTTGTGCATACCTTTACGCCAATCGGCTATTTCTAACAACTTGTCCTTTTTTCATTCATTTTATTCTTGGGCACCCATTTTGGAACCTATTACATTCTTATCTTGGGGTCTAGGGACCAAGCTCCCCAAGTATTGTTCTTTTCAACTTTGATCAAGCTCTTCATTCATTACTCCTAATCCAATCATCATGTTGGCTAGCTTCATAAAAAATTTTAGGTTCAAACATAGATAAAAAAAGCAACATGAAATTGTTATGAGATGCTGAAATTAGTTTCCTTCTTGTCTGAAGTCCTTTGTTTATATCTCTAATTATCTGATTTTTTAGGATGGTTCTTTCTAACAATTCTGAGATTTGATTTTGTTTGTTTCTCTGATTTGGTAATTAGGCCCTAAGTGATACGATATCTTCATCTGATTCAGATTGTTCTCTTTTTTTATCCTTGGACATGTTCATCTTCATCTTCAACTATATCTTTTGTGCTTGGTTCAACATTTCTTACATTTACGTAGAATTTCTTCATCAACTTTTATGTCCTATACAATCTAGCTAGTTTATGCGGTCTCTTATTGTAACATATGTACCCTTTACTATTTTTAGCATAACGAAGATACCTACATCAGCCCTATCATCATATTTACCCGATATTTTCATCATTTTTCTTGATATAACATTTACTTCGAAAGACTTTAAAATTCTTGATTAAAGGCGGGTCTTCAAACCATAGTTCATAAGGAGTCTTATCCTTGTGTGTGGCACGAGATGAGCTTTGTTAAGAATATGAGCAGTTGTATGAATTGCTTCCACCCAATATATGCGAGATATGTTCCTTTCATTCATCATTGATCTTGCCATTTGTTGTCTTGATCTATTATGCCTCTCATAACTCCATTTTGTTGTGTGAGTCCTTGAATTAATGTGTACTCTCTTTTGATCCATGTTTATCATAGAACTCTTTGAAGTTACATGAACTAAACTCTCATCCTCTATAATACCTTACTGCCTTCAATCTTCTTCCTATTTGATTCTCATTCAAATAGGAAAAAGGTTAAAGCCTTAAACACTTTGAATTTTCAAATGCTTTGATTTTTCCTTCAAAAGAAACCCAAGTTAGTCTAGAATAATCATCAATAATCAACATAAAATAATTTTTCTTTTCTGTACCTTCTTTTCATTGTTAGTCTACATAGATCCATATGTACTAGCTGGAGAGATTTTTACGTTGAAGGAAGTTTTTAGATTTGAGCTGAGTGCAAGTAAGTTTTCCTGTCGACAAGACTTACAGAGCGAGTCATATGGCTTTGATATCTTGAGAAGATCTTTTATTGACTCATTGTTTTGAGCTTGATTATATGATCAAAATTTAGGTGTCCAAGTCTCCTATGCCACAACCAACTTTCATCATACTTGTTTAAGTGGCATTATTTTTCTTCTTTTAACACATAGACATTGTTTTGTTTCTTATCCCTTTTGCAACTAGTTGTCTTGAATTCACAGTTTTATTCTCTGATCTTCTAGAGGTAAAGCGACTTCACATCCTCGGTCACAAACTTGAGCGATACTTTGAGAATATTATGTTTTGGACCTTCTACAAACAACACATCTTGAGCTTCCCTTTTCCATTACTCAAACTTACCATTCCTTTGCCTTTTTATTTTTCTGGTGCATCATTTCCAAAAGTTACATTCCCTTATTTGCTATCACTTAGAGTTAGAAACTTACTTTTGTCTCCAGTCCTTATGTTTGGAACATCCTTTGTCAATATACCGGGTATTCTTTTGTCTTTGGGCTGATAAGACTATTCCACACTTGTCATCTTCTTTTTCTTCAAACCTTGACATTTTTCAGCCGGGGGGATCAAATCTGACTTGTAATTCTTTAAGTGGCAGTCACCTTTATGTCCATAATTATGGCAGTTGTAACATTCCAGTTCACTAAATAACAGATTATAACAATTGTTATTCTCATCATTGTTGTTGTGTTTCACCGTGTCCCTTCTCCCAGTCATCACATGATTTATAGTCGATGATTGTTTGTTGTAGTTGTGTCAATCTTTGTAGTGGCAGATAATTATTCATTGAAAAACTTGATTGCTCATATCTAAATCTTAAAGAAACGGTTTATAGTTTTGTGACCAAAATTAGAGTAGAAAAAACAATAACCATGAAAAAACCTTTGTACCTTGAAAAAATTTGTCTTCTTTGAGGAGTTCGACTTCTATCATGTAATGATCTCTTGATCTCTGGTTAGGTTCACAGTATTTTTCTTTCATTCCTTCTTTGTGGCTAATTTTCTTTCTTTTTGTAGAGTGATTGTTGTCATTGTTTAAGGATTTGACAAACGATGGGATTACGTATTACTTGGATGATCACTACTTGATCCTTCTTCATACTCAATCCATCTTTCAACTTTGGGTTTCTTTGCTTATTTAGAATGAAGGTTAATCCTTGAGGCTTTAATACTTGGCGATTTTAGTGATACAATCCCTTAAACTTCTCCATTTTATTTATGGTTTTACTATCACTTCTTCTAAGGCTTCACACCTAGCTTTCTTCCCTGACAACTATTGGTTCGGTATGTCTTCTATTTTCTTTGCTCTTCTAATTCCACTTTCAATGAGGGCAAAGTCTTCATCGAGTTGTTTACTATCTTTCGAGCTGTATCAGCAATTGGGACTTTCTTTGTTCTTAATTATGGAGTCTGTCAATTTCTTCCAGTTTACTGATCAGTTCTCCTTCCATATAAACCCACTGACTTCTTCATCATTATCATCATTACTTTTGTGCTTTTATTATCATAATCCTCTTTGGCCATAAGCATGAAGTCATTTACCTTATCTTCAAGGGAAGAGTCACTATCGGTGTCTTATGAATTGTCATTATTATTTGCAACCAAGCGTTTCTTCTTACTATATTTCTTGAATTTGTACTTCTTTTCTCATCAAGTTCCTAGTCCTTTTTAAATTAGGGACATAGATGCAAAATGGCCTATCTTACCATAGTTAAAACATTTGAAGGAAACTTGCCTTGTTGTATTTTCGAGATCCTTTCTTTAATCTTCTCCTGAATTTTGCCTCAATATCATCTAAATGAATCAATAATGTATGTCTGCTTTAATTGATGCTTCTCTAGTAATGGATTTATCTTTGTTAATTCTCTCATTTCATATGCAATTAAAGTTCCTAGAAGTTGATCAATGGGCCAGAGTTTTAGATCATTTAGTTCTTCAATGAAACTTTTGGATTAAATTTATCGGTAGGAGATCTTAAAATCTTCTTAACTAACATTGATTCTTCAAACTTCTCACCAAGACCCTTCATAGCATTCATAAGTTCTTCAACTCTTAAAAAATGCTTCAAGCTGTTTCATCTTCTTTCATCTTTAGTTGTTCAAACTTCAACCTAAATGTTTTGAAGTTTGGCATCTTTTATTTTCTCATTTCCTTCATAATTGCTAATGTGTTTGTCTCACATTTCTTTGGCGGTTTGAAGATGCATCCTGCCCACAATCTTGGCTTCAACAAGTCCATTCAAGATAGCATTCATTCCCCTTAACATTAAATCTAAATTTTTCCAAGGATGATAAGTTAGAACAACAGGCTTTATGTATCAAGTTTTTACTACATCCCATACATCAGCTAATAAGGCCATTAGGTATGTTCTCATTCTAACCTTCAAAGGAAAAATTGTTCCAACAAAGAGGAGGAAACTTATTCGCTGAAGTCCCTTCATGACTTGTCATGTTTAAGCTTCTGTATCTACCTTTAAATAGGAACTTTCTTTGATACCAATTGATGAAATTACTAAGACAAGCTGAGGAGGGGGTGAATCAGTTGTCAGCATGCTTAAACAATTTTAATTCCAATTAAACAATTCTTAAACTTTCTTAAAGTGATCATCAATATTATCTGACATATGGACAACATAAATAATGAGCATCAGTCACACATAAGATATATACAAAGGCAAATTTTCGAAACCCATAAGGGAGGAAACCTCTTCTTCTTGAAATGATAGGCAATCTTTTTTTAAGAAGTTACGTACATCATCTATAATTGAGCACCAACTCAATGTGAGGTATGCCTTTGTTTTACAAGCTCAACTTGTTTGAGAGCACCAACTCGTTGATTTCTCTAGCACCAACTAGAGCGAAGCAACTCGAGTGTTCGGCACCAATGGAAGCACTACTTCCGATTACCACGGGCTCCAACTGTATATGAGAGAACACTTGTTCTCCCTTGCACCACCTTGCCACCACGGTTTTTCTGGCTACAACCGGATGGCTTCTAACTCCCTGTGTTTCAGAACCCACTTGAACCTCTGGTTTCTGATCCTCCTACTTTCCTCCCTATTTACAAATAAATGATTGAATAACCAACCTACCGGATAAAATCCAATTCTTCAATTCTACATTTGTTAGCAATTCTTCTGCTGCTACATATTCTTCTTCTCACGATCATATTTGGCTTGACTTGTTGTCTCTGTCTATTTATTCTTTGTCTGTCCTTCTCATCCTCTTTGATATGTGCACATTCTAATCTCTTCACCTCTTCTCTTGTTCAGCTTCTGTTTCTTATCTCCGAGCTTTCTTCACACTACACATATGGTTTTCAATTCTCTGAGTTCAACTCATTTTCGGTCGAAAATAAAAACTCTTCAAACACCGTCTCTATGTTATTCTTTATACACAACCACCACAAAAAGTTACACCTCGAATCTGCCCAGGCAAAGAAAACATCTCAACCCGAATCACCAATGATCAGAAACATAAATGAGTTTGCTAAGTTCATAATGATCAATTAAGCGTGAGATGGAGCAGTAGCCCCTCCGTCATATTCAAGTTCACCTACACCCGTTGGATTAAATAATGGATCTCGTGCTTATTTGCAATTGATCATTTCGACATTTAGGCATTTCGTCTTCTCTGCTACACTATTCTTCTTCTCTGATCATATTTGGCTTGACTTGTTGTCTCTGTCTATTTATTCTTTGTCTGTCCTTCTCATCCTCTTTGATATGTGCACATTCTGCTCTCTTCACCTTTTCTCTTCTGTTCAACTTCTGTTCCTTCTCTCTGAGCTTTCTTCACACTACACATACTGTGGTTTTTCAATTCTACAGTTCAACTCATTTTTCAGTCGAAAATAAAAAACTCTTCAAACACACAGTCTCTATGTTATTCTTTTATACACAACCACCACAAAAGTTACACCTCGAATCTACTTGGGCAAAGAAAACATCTCAGCCACTGAATCACCAATCGATCAAGAAACATAAATCAGTTTTGCTAACTGATTCATAACTGATCAATTAACTGTGAGATGGAACAGTAGCCCTCCGATCATATTCAAGTTCACCTACACCGTTGGATTAAATAATGGATCTCGTGCTTATTTCGCAATTCGTCATTTCGACATTTCGGCATTTCGGCATTCCTTGTGATGAGATAACTTGATACTCCATGTCGCGATCCCTGAAACTCCGAAAGAAGAGCTTAGCTAGACTAGCTTCGATCATTTTGGCATTTCTCATTTCAGCATTTCGCAATTTCGCATGTCGCGAATTTCTGATGCGAGCATCTCGACTCTCCAAGTCGCGATCTTCGAAATGGAGTTTAGTTGTTAGCACCTTCCACAATTTTTCATTTCGGCATTTCGCGATTTCGCATGTCACGAATTTCTAATGCGAGCATCTCGACTCTCCAAGTCACGATCTCTGAAATGGATTTTAGTTGTTAACACCTTCCACAATTTCATATTTCGACATTTTGCGATTGCGCATGTCGCGAATTTCTGATGCGAGCATCTCGACTCTCCAAGTCACGATCTCCGAAATGGAGTTTAGTTGTTAGCACCTTCCACAATTTCGAATTTCGGCATTTCACATGTCGCGAATTTATGATGCGAGCATCTTGACTCTCCAAGTCACGATCTCTAAAATGGAGTTTAGTTGTTAGCACCTACCACAATTTTGCATTTCAGCATTTCGCAATTTCGGGATTTATGTGGTGAAGTGTTTCGACACTTGACTCCTCCAACTCCCGGTATCTGAAGCTCCAATTTCCCGATCTACGAAACTCTGAAATGGAGTGTGTCAGTTTCAGGATTTTCTGCCATGCAATTATCGTTGCGTTGCTGGTCTTGCCACGTTCTCTTGTTCATCATCATCGGGCTGAGCTTGCCATCAATGACAAACAAATACTCTACCTTTTGTCTGAAAACATGCCAACACATACTCCCAGACAATGAGACAGATA